>WOGN01010098.1:0-10538 GCA_015342105.1 Leptinotarsa texana | reverse complement strand
ATGGTCACGGACCATGCAGAGAAGGGGATCCGAACTCCTGACGACTTTACAGGCTGTATCCAGTACCATTCTGTCTTGTAGACACTCCAAACTCAAAAGTTTATTATTATTATTATTATACAAACTCTGTTTTTGGAGATCCTGGAGTAGAAAATTATATTTTTAGGTTGAACTTTGGTTCCGATGGCGATGATGTACTCCTGTATTTTAACTCCTTCGATAGAATTGAACAGTATTGCTTGCTCTCTGGATGGAAATTTAAAGTTTTGGACTGCAGTAGAGTATGAGTTGGATTGAACTTTTGATTGATTACTTTGAGTACCCCTGTAGTCAGAAACACTCGGTATGTTAGTGGAGCTCATGGTGATATCAGGAATATATGCCGATAGTATTCGGCATACCGCTCTGAAAAAACCACTTTATTTTTTGCTTAGGAAAAATGTCTCACCGTTATAAATTGAAGTTATTTTGCTACATTTTTTACACCTTTTTTTAGTTTCATCACTTTTAGAATTTGTTAGCGGTCACTACAACCATTCACGACGGATTGTAAGAGTCGAGTCTTGAATTTTAGTTGAAGTGCTCCGAATCAAATATCTGTAAGCTTTTGTGGTGTGACTTACCGAATCCGAAATATCAAGATGTCTAACAAAGAGAACATGGACAATATGTCTATGGACGAAAATGAAGTCAGGTCTAACAAATGCAAAGACATGGACAATATGTCTATGGAAGAGAATGAAGTCAGTACCTCAAAAATCAGCAACGTCTATGAAACCATATCTGGAAATACTATAGACGACATACCAAACAAATTGCGTAACTGTTGGGTATTTTGGAAAATTTCAACTAACACTACCTTGCCGTGGGAAGAGAGGTTGACACCAACAGCATATTTTCGGAATGTTGGAGAATTCGAGAAGAAATACGATGATTTATTTCCAGTAACCACTGAGTTGGATTATGCTCATGATTATGATTATGCGGTTTTCAGACAAGGTATACGGCCCATTTGGGAGAATGAATGTAATAGAAATAGCGGTAAATGGATATTCACCATGGAAAAAGGCCCAGGGAATGAAATGTTGAGATTTTTTTGGAGGAAAATTTGTTTATTCATGCTTGGAGAAGATTCCAGTGCATCAGAAGAGATTCCTGGTAGTGTTGTTGAAAATATGAAACAAACAGGTATAATCTCTTTGTGGACTGCAAATGCACATGACGAATGTACCGTATCACGAATTGGCAACGAATTTAAAACATTACTGGATTGTCGTTCAGTGAGGAACAATATAATATACAAGAAATACTCAAATTCTATGAGTGAATATCTTAAACGATTACCCAATCTTGCTTACGCTTTTTAGGATTATACACGCATCTCAGATTTTCTTGTTAATTGCAATGATATTGTTCATAGTTTTTAGTTGTATTTTAGTATTATACTTCTTGAACAATATTTTTCATATTTTTGTGTTAGTCGGTTTTTTAACATTATATACTGTAGGAAATATTTGAAAAATAAAAATTTTGTTGTGAAAGAAATCATACATTATCATAAAATCCAACAGATTCGGAAAATAGATATCCAAAAATTGATTTTTCTATTTTAAAAACTGTAAACCTCAAAAACGAAACATAAAATATTTCAGTAGTGTAGCAGTTTCTTTTCATTCACTAAAAACTTCGCAAGGGTTTTTGTGCAAATAAAAAAATGAACTTTATAAAGAAGTAAGCAACGTTAAAAAAACTACCACACCTCACGGAACGATAATTTTCAATTTGGTTGTGAAATTTCAAACAGGCGGTTTGCAGAGTGAATATTTGGATATGTATGCAGGGTTGGTCAATGGGGATAAATATGATGTACAGGGGTAACATCAGGGATAGTTGTGAAGGAAATATCAAGCGAATAAACGAAAGATAATGTTTTTTTGAACTTCGAGAACTGGTGAAAAATGTCTTCAGTTCTCATACCATACTATAATATTTTGAGGGTGTTTCAAAACTCACAATTCAATGAAGTGAAATAAGTTTCATCAATAGTTTATTCAATCTGATCAAAATACTTTTTATCACAATCTTAAACGCCTCATTTCATAAATCACAACCGGCTTTTCAGTTGTCATCAACTCATTCTTTTGAGAGGCGAATAATTATACTACAAAATGACCACTTATACCAAACTCCAGAACTGCAATACTTTTCCCGAAACGCGTTTCACCAACTAAGTTGCCGCTTTCAGGAGATAAAGTAAGAAAACTGTTTTTACGCATGTTTGCGAAAAGTCCTTTTTTTGTATTTGAAGACGCCACCTTGGTTGGTGAAGTGCGCGTTGAGAAGAGTATTGCATTTCTGGTGATTAGGAAAGTAGACAGTACACTTATATAAATATATGTAGAGCCATGAAGATGATAGCATAACCTGCTATCGAAAGCGCTCGCATGTAATAAGTAGAAGTTATTGAAGTTTCAAATTCTTTTGGTAAACATATGTTACTAATAAAATACTTATATAATATAGAAACATGCATCGCATGCATGCATGTAGTGAACGTTAGTTAATCTTGGAATCTATTACGAATTGATAGAATTTTAGTACGAATATAAAAAGTCACATGACTACTTTTTTTACTAATTCTATAGTAACAGTTTTCTTGTGCATTGTGACAGTGGTAAGTTAGGTCATAGCATATATAACATTTGTTACCTATGCTGCGATTCTGGCGAATCTTGTTATTAATGACGTCACTACGAATCGTTTTTAAATACACGCTACCATTAAACGGTGAAAAACACTTCTGGCATTTTTCAATTCTACATATTTCGCACTATCGACAATCGTATTGTCGATTATAATGTGACAAGTTAAATACTTATAAACGTTTCCGATTCACGTCTTGAGAATAGGCAGCCATCATTGTGAGAATGTCAACAGAGTATTTTGTCCTGTTCACATAGTGATGTAGTCTTTCATTAAACATTTTGTCTATTTGGAAAGATCGCTTTATATTGTTGGATTTCAACGTAATCATTTCATAAATGCACAACATGTGTTTTATTTTACAATAGTTTCTTCAGGCAAGATTAATAATTGATTAAAATAATTAATTATCTATTTTTAAGTTAGTCGTAAAAGAAAAAATAGGTGTCCGTTTTAACAATATTAATAATTTAAGTTCACAGTTCACACTTGTTAGTCATACCAATATATTCGTTCAATCAATAATGACATGGTCAATTGAAAACAACTTCAAAATATGTCAGAAAAAATATTTCTTTCATATCTTTTCTCTTCAACCGTAGATACTACCCTGCCGTATATCCCTGGTAGTTGTCACGAAATGAAAGAAGCAGAAGAACTTTTATAATTTGTGTGATTGACAGAAGACAGAGTTGTCAAATATTGTGTTATGGATGTTGATAATCCATCGTTTTATTGAAAAACAAAATCTCCCATAACTTCCAAATCAATTCCGTCAATACTAAATTTTTAGTGTAATTTTATAGGACAATAAGGCTATAAAAATGGCAGAGAAGTAAGTGTAAAATTTATCATTGCTTATTTTGTAAATACATTTTTTGTTATCACAAAAATATTACATATTTACTTTTCAGGTCTGATAACAGCTGGGCGTTTAGCTCTTGGTTGAATGCAGCTAAAAATAAGGTGGGTGTTCGTTATAGAGAGGACGGTATCCGTAATGAAATATATATTTTCAGAGCACTGAAGTCTTGGAATTTGTCAAAAAAGATTTGGAAGAATTCGGTTCCGCTGTCAAGTCTGAAGCAAGTAGTGTTGTCTCATCAACTGGTGCAGTTATTGAGAAAACACTGAATGTAAGTTCCCTCAGCCAAAGGTTTGTGAAATAACCAGTTTAATACTTTTCAGCTTGACTCTCCAGACTCTACAGCTAGTAACATGAAACGAAGTTTCAGTTCCTTTATTGGTCAGATGAGTAATGTTTTAAATCCAAGCCCTGATGACTCTGACACAGAGGTTCTAATTGTAGAAAACTCGGAGACAATAACTTTAACAAAATTCCAGGTAAATCACTGAGGATGTTGGGTATCTTTCTGTAAAATCAGTGTGTAATTGTAGAAGGCTTTGTATGAACTTCAAAATGATCCAAGAACATTCCTGTGTGACCCGGAGGAAGAACTACATAAGCAGTTTCAGTGTTGGCTAGAAATAATTGATGATCAGTTGTGTGATGAAAGGATAGCTAAACAAGTCAATAGTTCTGAAGTTCTCAAAAGACAGTATGCAAAACTTGTCCCTGAAATTGTAGAACATCAACTTTTTTGGAAAAGGTATTCCAACAAAAAATAAAACGCAATGTGGTTTTTATTTTTATTGTTCATTTTATTATCAGGTATCTATTCAAGAAAGCTTTATTGGAAGATCAATTTGCTAGAGAGGAAGCTTTAGGTAAAAGAGATCAGAAGGACAAACTTGACTCTGAGGAGAATTTGAAGTGGGATCAAGGTAGGACTATACGTTTTGTTCAGAATGCTGACCAAAATTCCCAGATTGACAGATGAACTTTGACAGTGCATTTTTAACCACCCCAAAAGACCTATAAACTGAATGAAAATATATGAAACATACAATTTTGGACAATTATGTTCAAAACCTGATTTTCTTATTGACTTGTATAACCCATATGATGTGGTAATTTGATCTAGGATAATAGGAATAACCTTCTACTAGGATTTTTGGTACTATTGCTTCTTTTCCCTCTCATTCATCTTTAGTATCGCTGCCGAGTCATTTGAAACACCTTAAGACATAAGGTTACTCACTATTATGCAAATCATTTTCATTTGGAATAGAGAATGATTGAAGGTCAACCACATTCAAACCCACAATGCGTAGTAAGGTTCAACACTGTCAAGTTCTCAAACCAAGTTTATATTATATATAGTATTCCATGCAGACAAGCACTATTAGCCGTGAACAGACAGCGTGTTACCTCAGGGCTAGTACTAGAGTGCCACCAAGATTTAGCCAAAGCCTTGGTAGATAATAACATTATCCTGAGGTGGGTTAAAGGACACGACAAGACTGAAGGTAATCGCATTGCCGACTCTTTAGCCAAGGAAGCGGATGGACTAAAATATTTAGGACCCAGTGGCACCCACGGCCTGATGACTTCGACAATTGAGGAACTTGTCAAATGTTACACCCATGCTCAATCCTTAAAGAGATGGGATGAAATCAAAATATGTAATCTTGCCAGGATCACCTTGGGCGACCCTGGGAAGGTACACTGACATGGTTTAGTCAGAAACAACGGTCAGTTTCATTATCAATGATGGTGGCAGAGTACATTGCAGTGAGTGAAGCCGCTGAAGAAAATATCTGGTTGAATTGTCTTCTTGATGTAATTCATACATGTGTGGAGACCATCCCAATATTATGGATTGACAACGCTAGTGCTGGTTCACTATCCAGAATTTCATAAAAGATCCAAGCACATACACGTTCGATATCATTTTATCAGAGAAAAAGTACAAAAAGGTATATTTCAAGTACGGCATATAGCAGGCAAAAGATCTACTGGGTGTTACTAACAGACCACTGCACTTCAGTTCAAGGGGCAGTGTTGGAATATAAACTGAATTGCAGCTTATATTCATCCTGTATAGTTTTATGTGGTTGCCGAATGTTGCTATTGAAAAGATTATTTTTAATTCAAAGTTTGACGGTCATTATATATTTGTATTCCTCAAGTTTATTGAAGTTCTACTTCAACTTTGCTATTTAACTACGATCCACAGTTTCAAGTATGATCTAAAACAGTTATCCGAATCTCAAGTACCTGAACAGCCCATAGAATAGAGATAAAGCACCCTACAACCTAACATTTGAAATTGACATGTCAGAACTCAGTAATAAAGTTAATTGTGAGGGGATCCATTTGATGTGGAATGCCTGTATGAATACATAGACTTCAAAAAATTCAATTTTGAGAAAGAAATTTCCCAATTGTATGTTGAGCCAAACATAGGGGCCAAATATCTAGCTAGTTTTTTGCAAATTTCATATTTGGCCCAAAATTCCTCAGTGAATACCGTTTCATACAAAGACACATTTCATCGCAAATCAATTATCTCTATTTGAAGTGATGACTTTGACAGATTCAACAACTTGGCAGCCACATCTGTCCATTCTGCCGCAACATCAACTAATTCGCACAAACATATACACATGCTAGATGGCAAACTAATCAAACCATTAGTAGTAGGTTCTTGCAAAACAGGTTAACAAGGTAACTTATTGAAATAAAAGATAAATAAAATGTGACTCAAAAATATTATTTTAATTAATGAAGGTATAGTATACCTTATTAACGTATTAATTTATACTTGGTATACAACATATTACCATATTTGGCGGTCAGAGGTTCGATCTTTCGCGGTCCGTTTGCGGACCGTAGTCCGCCTGTTACTGTCCGTAATTGTGGAGGGTTCGTTATGAAATCAATTGCTTTCTTCCTTTCTCAAGAAACCTCTCACATTATTTTTTTATGAAAATTGAGAATTAAAGAGTCAGAACCTTTCTTTCCCAAAATTCATCCATGTTTTATCATTTGAGTAATTACTTCATCATCATCAAACAATTTTATTACTTGTCCAGAAGACATTTGTATTAATTATTCAAAATGAAAATCGATATAATTATACGATACGATAGTGAAGACTCCAGTTTTATCAAAATGTACACTAGAATAAACCTAGAGATACAAAATCCCTACAATTCCATTCGAAAAAACCTACTCATTTGCGTAACGTATCACTGTTTAGTTTCCCACCATATCTCTCACGAACAATGTCGACAGCTACAGCGGTGATGTGTTCACAGATATGCTCAAAATATATAACTCACCTAGAAAACGATATCCATCCATAACATATGCCAGGATCTGGGTGATATAGAAGGATATTCGGAGGTTGTCAACATGTATAATATATTCTCCATTCCATTATTCAATTTAATTTTTTGGCGAAGGTAACGATGAAATGTCCATACATACATTTCACAAGGATGCAATATTTTTCGTTCGAAAATGTATTTTATGCTTTACACTGTAACTGATATAACGTTTTCAGAATGGAAATGTTTTGTAGTACTCCTTTTTTTTGACATTGAAGTCTTGATATATTTTCATTTGGTCTAAAGGGTCAACATATCAACCTAACGAATATATTCTTGATTTGAGAGAAACATTGCTACAAGGTGGCGCTGCGAGAAAAAAATTAAATGTCATTTTGTACTGAAATGTCTGAAAAGTATTATTTTTCCCATTTTGAGTATTGTTGGTCCAAATAATATATTACTTTGTGAGTGAGTCCTACCAATAAAATCACCGCTAATGTGAAAGTTGTTTCGATCCCAACTCTATATATAATATAATAATAATGATAATGTTTATTCATGAAAGTTGAAAAAATTTTACAATAATCTGAAGTGAATGTATTAAGTCAATAATCAGGAAAAAATTACGAAGCTTTAGTATAAAACTATCGCTTGTATGTGATATTAAACTAAAAACTAAAAAGTATAACACTATAGTATACAATGACAAAAAAGTGGTATGAATATTTTGGAGCACATAAGTACATAATCTTGTTGAAAAATATTACAACTAGTGAATGTATAAATAAAATTGTAAACAATTATTTTTTTTATATTTTCTTATTTTTCTCACTTCGAATACTTATAGTAAATGACATACTTAGAGGGAGTGTAGTAGGTGTGTTTGTAACAACTGAGGTGCAGATACATCATATTCAGGGTGTGAGTCATATTTGGGCTTTGTCATATTCAGATATTCTCTTATATTCTGTTTGTTGTCAGATTTGCGTGTATGCATGCTAGCTACAAACGGTTGGTGTTTCAACTGTAATTACTCTTTGAAAGTTTGGTTGACAAAATCATGAAACACTGTCCTTTCGTAACGCAGAGTTCAACTTTTCATAATTTTTTTGTACATAATAGGACTATTTCAATTTTTTATATACTCTGGGAGCATATTATGTAGGCGAGGTCCAACGTAATCTGAACATCGTTGTCCAATTGCTTTTTCCAATCTAGCTATCTTGTTTTGTTAGTTCCTGGTACTATAATTGTGATCGACAGATTCAAGTTGAATTTTTTGTTTTTCACATTAACTTATAAGTTGATGCAGTAAGCCTGCCTTACGTCAAATACATTGACATTTTCAAATATTTTCTTACTGGAGTGTGTAGCACTTCTTCCAAGGATAATTTTCAGTATTTATTCCTGAATAACATTGAATATTTCCAAGTGACAGTCATTAACACCTCCCCAGCCAATTATACCGTAAGATATATGTGACTGTACTGGAACATAGTGTAATGTTTTCGAATGATTTATATCTAAAAATTCTCTCAAGTATTTGAATTTGAATTAGAGACCTCTCAGTTTTCTACTATGTTTTTAATTTGAAAATCCTATCTCAGATGTCTGTCTATCACAATGCCTATGTATTTGATGGAGTTTACTTCTGGAATTTCTGAGTTATTCCCGAATCGTAATGAACCCATATTGGGTAAGTGATTGAAATAAGAAGAAAATGAAAGGTACTTTGTTTTATCCAAATTCAGAGTTTTATTGTTTTACCTAAACCACTATCTATTTTAGTGAAATCAGTTTCAGCTTTTGTTTTTAAATTCACCCAAGTATCAGATTCATATAATATTGCAGTACCATTTGCAAAACTTATTATTTTTCCCTTGGTATCAAGATGTGAAATGCTGTTCATATACATTATAAATAGAAGAGGACCCAGTTCTGTTTCTTGAGGTACGCCATATGTAACAGACATAGGATCACTGAGAGTACCATCTATGTCAACTTTTCCTTCTCGATCTAATAAGTAACTTTCTAAGATTTTATGAAAACTTAAGGTGAACTTTAATTTTACTCAAAAATATGTATCAAATGATCAATTTTCATTTTGTTCGCCTCAGAAATAGTTCACTTGTTATAGGGTTTTTTCCAATCTTCGAAGCGGTTCCAATATGCACTTTTTGCTATGTCCTTGAGTTCTGCCAGCAATTCAGATTTTATCTCCTCAATCGTCACAACACTCCTTTTCATGGGTTTCTATGATCTTGAAAACAGAAGAAAGTTGCATGGAGCTGAATTTGGTGAATATGTTGGCTGAAGCATCATTACGATTCTGTCTTTCCACTTCTCTAAAACCTTTTTTTCCAAAATCTTCTATAAAATACCACATTCAATTGAGAGAAAGATATTTTGGAGATAGATGATTAATTTTCCTAGTTAAATAAGTTGTCGATGATATCCAGTGGAAATCAACTTTTGTCCGCTCTTCATATTTCAGGTATCTCAAATTATTTTTGATGATTCAACGAAACTATTTCTCCCTTCCTAATTCAGAATAACTTTTCCATTTTTTCAGCATGGAAGTTCATTGAAAACTTCTTTTCATTGGATTGATTAGAATACTTTCTCTGACTTCTTTAGCTCCATATAGTTCTCGTGTATGTGAACATTTTTCACTGAAAAAATTAAAAATAGTAGAAAAAAGTCCTATTCCTTTCTTCAGTAATGAACTTCGACAGATAAAGAACACCTCAAAACTACTACTGACAGTGAATATCTCCTCAAAAAATCCTGCTGATTAAGAAGTCTATAAAACATACAAACGTAATTATGAAACAGCAATTATTAGGTCTAAAAGAGAATCGTATGATCATTTCGTAAAAAATTCCAAAAACAAATCGAAAGTTATTTGGAAGTTGGTAAATCACGAATGAAATTCTAGTAATAACTCAAATGTCACCCCAAATAGTATCAGTTCTGATGAATTTAATATATTCTTCTCCAATATATGCCATCCTGTAATATCAACATGACAGATTGATACTCTAACCTCCCTGTTGTTACCTGTGACCCATGAAGATGTAATACGCTCCATAAAAAAAATTCAAGAGCTCAAACTTTTATGACATATAATATTCTTCAAACAGCCTTATCATCAAAGATACTAAATTATCTCATCTAACCCTTAACAATTCTTATAAACGGCTGTTTTCTTGAGGGTTTTTTTCTAGATGTATTGAAATTTATCATCACCTGACATTTACAGACCTATATCTATTATACCCATATTGGGAGAAATAATAGAGATCATTGCTAAAGAACGTTTGATGAACTTCATGAACAAATATAGTATTCTCAACAAACATCAATATGGCTTGATGGAAAACAGATCCACAAATGATGCAGTTATGGAAATAATATAAAATGCAATAAACAATGTGGAACATAGCGAACACACATCTTGAACGTTGTGGGATCTGAGCAAAGCATTTGATTGTGTTAGTACATTATTTGTTATTTACATAAATGACATTTTCGACTATACAGTGTGTATACATGGAATGCTCAAAATGCACCTACCACCTGAATGGGGTTGGCCAAAGTGATATACACTGTCCGTCCACAGTAAAAATGGGGTGAAAATCGCTTAACAAATAACA
>WOGN01010096.1:420-10539 GCA_015342105.1 Leptinotarsa texana | reverse complement strand
GAACAAAAAATTAGTATTCAGCCAGTCCAGCTAGCCGAGCCTTTATTCCTCAACTACATTTCATAGCAGTTTTACTAACTACCTGGGCGACTAGGGGCCACAGGCAAGAAATGTTTATGACTGTACTCTTATTTTTATTGCCGTGCCAATTGAGAATGAATAGACTACTCCTTCTTATACATCATATACTACCTCATTCACTGTTTGAACAACTTTAAAAAATGCATATATGACGTCAGCGATGACCTTTTTTTGATGTTGTATTGATATGCTGATGGATGAAGAATCATATGATCTCCATCGAGTGGGCACGATTCAATTATCTTATAAGTGGAAACTAACCTGCACGTGTTGACGAACCATTGAACTTCCTGTGGCTTAATAATTATCCGTCGTGAATTGCGATGATTATAATAAATAGTTATTCTATTCATTATCCTCCTCAAATTCGCGATTAATTACTGAGTAGTGGATTGAAGGAAAATCCCGCCTCATTGTCTAGTAGGTTGTACTGGGTGAATGTTTGAATTCTTGATATTTCACCAAACGAATATTTTGTTTTTCTTTGAATGCCTTTAAAAAATCTGTTCGCCAAATGGAGGACCTGGAAATGACTTTCAATATTTTGAAGTATCTTTTCATCACTGTTCCAGTGCTTGATGTTCTTTGCTTGAGTTAAAAAAGGCGATCCCATCCGTGTTTAATTTTGCCACCAAGACAAAAAAATTATCGTCACTTGTCTCGTCTCGTCTTGTTTTGAACAAGACAAGAGGGGATTGTTCTCTTGAGGAACCGTCTCTCAACAAGATAAGAGATTGGGTCTTCTTGGTTGAGACAATACAGCTCTCTCTTGATAACATAGGACAATAGAAGTCGAAAGAAAAGTAACATCATGAAAAGTTACTTTTGGTTTCATTCTCGGATTCCGAAGGGGAATTTCTTCTTCATTCCAGGTACTGAACAATATATTTCCAATTTGTCTTCAATACAATAGCTGATTTTTCTACTTTACTGAAAATAGGGCTCTCATATGTCTTACAGGAACTTGTTAGTTCCTTCCTTGGATTTGAATTGTTTTTATAGCGCCTTATGGACTATCGATTTTTACGTTAACGTTCTAAATGTTTTCAAACGCCAACTTAATGAGGTGATCAACTTTACTCCATGTTTACTTCCATGGCCACTTCAATTACACACGATGATGTGAAGATGAAGAAAATTAATGACTCGATCTCAATCTACAATTCAAAATCATTCTTCTTCTTTTTAAATGCAAGGCTCCGTTCTGCGGGCAATTGGCCAGTCATCTACAAACCCTTTTTTTCTTCTATTGGATTAAACCCAGACATATTCAATAGAGTAAGTCTGGAATTATAATCAAGAAGTGATAGATTCCTTCAAGGGAGCATTAGCGACTGAAACATTGATGTTATCATGATGAGTTTACAGAGTTTATGATGAGAATACAGAGTTTGAAATACATATGTCCGTTTAAAGTTAGTCCAAAGGAATATAATCGTGTTAACAAAGCAGAAAGCGATCTGTATTATTTTTCAATAACTGTTTTTATACAGTACTTGTGATGCACTGGAGTTTTTCTCAACACCAAACAGTTATTTTAACACTTCGACACGTGTTTCGTTCACCATGTGATCATCTTCAAGTAATATTATTTTCAGTGAGATTGAAAATCAAACGACTATGTTTCCGAAACTTTCGCAATGTCATGAAATATATTTTTTGAAGGATCAATTTCAGCTACGGAAAACGTTCAACTATCCATTTCCTTCCCAGTTACACCCTAAATGCATTCATCCGGCCTTTTCATATGGTTCGGGAGGGAGTTTTCATATGATTGTAATTTACTGCATACTCTCGAAAAGTTGGAAAAGGGAAGCAGGAACTCCATTATGAAAAAGTGGTTGAAGGGTGCTTCAGAATTTCCTTCAAAAATTACGTAATTGTATCGAAACCATCAAAGCAGTTTTGAAGTTTTGTTTATAAGTTACAGGGGAGAATATTCTGCTCAACTAAATATTTGGATAATGTATTTTTCATCGAGTTTGTAAAAAATGAGACAACAACTGTATACTTCTAATCGAAATTCATAACAAAAAACTGAGTTTTTGGTATCCAGAGAATGGTCAAAGAGAAGTGAGGAATCGAAGTTGTTTAGTTTCACCTGTAAATACGTAGTCAGTTATCCGGTCAAAAGGCCAGCACAATGTTCAGCTTTTTTTCTGATGCAGAAATTGGGAAAAATTATATTTTCAACTTTTTCCAAGGAACTTTTATTTTAGCTTGACACTTTATTGTAATCAACAACTTATCTTCATGTGAATTACCAAAAAACCCAAACTTGATATAAATTTCACATAACAACATAAGAATATCTAATACACAGTATTTCAAAACTTAACAGAAGTATATTTCAACTTCTTCATCTTCATACAAACATATGTGAAAATCTGTCAGAGAAAAAAACAACATAGTAAATTAAAGAATTCAAAATAAACTCTTTACTTTAGTATGTTGTGAAGTAATCTCGTGAATGAAATCTAATTTAATTCCATAATAAAACAGTTTCTTTTATATAATTCAATGTTGTTGTGACGAGAGTATTTTTTTCGTTGATTGTGTTTTCCTTTTCTTTTTGATGATTCCTACATTTTTTGTATGAAGAAACAACAATAACTATTGAAGAAAATGTGTAGATCATCCTATTCCTACTCGGAGAAAGTACTTTGAAGTAAATAATGCTTCAAAGAAATAAGAAACATAGACATAAATCTCTTGTTCGACCATTCATAGAGAGGACTAAAAGATCACAATAAAAAGTAAAAAAAAATGCTGATGTGGAATATTCACAATAATACGCATAACCCTGCTCCTACTTTCAAATTCTGGCAAGTTCCACAATTTTAGAATCAGTTTTTTTGCAGCCGGTGGATTAAAAAAAAGTATTCTTTGGAGAGATTGAAGTTTGGAAAAACTATCTGTGGTTTCCTAAAAAATGTATACCCGACACACTCACATCAAAATTGTTCATCAAATGGAAGTATCGAGTGAAAAATATGCGAGTTTTTCTTGTCAAACAGTGATAATAACTTATATATTTTGCTGAATGCGTTGAGACTTTCCATACCCCATATTCCCGGAATTGGGGAGTTCTGAAAAATATTCGTAGATTCAATGACAGTACTTGAGCAATTTTGCATAAACTATCTGTTACTTTCGCAACAAACTGTACAATAATACCAGTATATTCAAGTAACAGTTTTTTTACTGGACAATTTTCAAAACCATTGATTTCATGTACAAATAGCATTGTAGATGGTTTCATTACTCAATATAGAAATTATTGAGGAAATAAAAATTGTAGGACGAAACTGCAGTATTGTTAATTACAAAAGAAAGTGGTATAAAAACATAGGAAGTAGTGGCTACATCAACTTTCTACCAAGAATTGTCCATTTTCATCAAATACCACCCGAAGACTAATAATCGAATCGTCGTGAAAATACTTGGCTTGAAATCTTTTAATTTTTTTTATTGTCCAATTTTCAATTGTTGCTTGTATCTCATTTTATTGTCATTTCATTAAAGGGCTTTTTTGCTTAATATAATTGTTATTGTCAGCTATTTATCTTAATTTTATTGATTCTTTCAGAGATTCCAAATCATTTTATATCATACTAGTACTGTATGCTGTTGCTGTATCGCTGCTATTCCAATGTTTTGACATAATCAGAATTTCGAACTTAGGCGCCATCTAGTGGAGCTGTAGAACACCACTAGATAGCCTAAAGATCTTCTCTAAATCAGAATCAACGAACTTAGGCGTTATAGAACAGTGCTTTCAAGAAAAATTGTTCTACAGCGCCATCTAGTGGCGAGATACAAAAAAATTGATAGCCTTAAAACCTTCTCTATGAAAAATTACATATGCATATCAAGTTTCATCACGATCGGTTGAGCGATGTAGAAGTTTATCATTTACCAACCTTGATTCCAGTGGCGCATTTGCTTTTTCAGCTGCAGGAAAATCCGGTAAAACCTGCAGCACCACATCCTCTGAAGATCTTGGATCTGCCAATGTTATCTCCTTCATAAAACAAAGTGTAGAGTGTCTCCAGAGGCTCCAATAAATTCAATACTTTGGCAGAACTTCGTCAAACTTAAACTAGTCTGTTTCTTCTTTGACCAAGGCGTAATAGTGACCATATTCAACACCAAAATCACAGTGAACAATGACTGCATGAAGATTATAAGAGTGGTCTGTTAGATTGAAGTGTTCACTTATTTCGAACCTTCGTACAAGTTTGGTGCTTTCGTCAGAGGTTGGGTCATGTTTGAAGATCATCAGTGTAATTACTAGATTGATTAGTGCCTCAGCTAAACTTGCTTTCTTGTAAAAGTCAGTTTGTTTGGCGCATATTTGGCAATATAGTCGATCATCACTTCTTAAAAGTTCCATTTTCACGGACTGATTATTAGTCATATTATTGAATGCTATTAAATATTTACTACAAAGTAAATTAGTGAGGATTTTTCCGTTGAAAGATTTAGAAACACAAGACGAGATAGATTGTACGAAATCATTCAATCCAGAGCGGTCAGGAGTATTGATTCTGCTATTGTTTTGCTCACGAAGAGTATTCAACAAGAATCCCAATCCTCTTGGTGTCCTAACGAGTATCTAGTAGACTTCAAAGCATCCAGGAAATCGGTTGGAGAGAAAGATGATACATTCTTACGAAACTGCAGCTGCATGAACAGTTTGGTGAATAAGTAGAAAACATTCTCATTCTTGTTCAACATTAAAACTGAATTCGTGAAATTCTTCGTCATGAATAACATATTCATATAGCAAGTGTTCCTAAATTATCTAATGCACATATATTCACAAATAGGTAATACCAAGAAAGTCCTTCTTTTTGAAATTGTTCACAAAAGATAATCGTTCGTAAATTCCTCATAATGGGATATTCAAGTGACATCTTGGAGAACCAATTGAAATTCTTTCCAAAATCGATATCTTGATGCGACTGAGAAGATTCGAAGTTTCATACGAAGTTCCTATGAAACTTCGTGTAAACCGATTAATGTATAAATTTTCAGTATTAATGACTTGAGTTTGATGTAGTCCTTAGAAGTCTCAAGTGTCAAGTTTCGAAGTCGTCCAGTGGATGAGAACGTTGCAACTATTTTGACGAACAATTCGATAGGTAGAGTTGATTATGAGAATATTTCGACTCCGCTCTCGTAGCTGGCATTCAATATATGTCGTGCACGGAAAAGGGAACTTTGGTAATAATGTTGAACTAATGATTTTGTCACTTTGGTGAATTGGATGGTATGAAATTTAATCGAACAACTGGTTCCATAAATTACATATAACATGTCATGAAGCAAAAGTTGTGGTCTGCAAAAGGCCCAAGTTATTGTGAACGATGTGAAATTGTCTGCCTCAGATTCTCCTGCACACTCTCATATATAGCTGCGATATTTTTGGTAGATTTTTGGGAGAGAAAGTTTCGTGCTACTTCATCTTGATACAAAAAAAGGATGAGTGAATCTTCCACAGAAAGGAAGGAAGACACAAACTGAAAGACACGAACAACTTTAAATGAATGGTAACAAATTGCACTTACATGGAACACTGCCATCCTCACTGGTATACATCGATGTTTCGCCTTAAGACACTTGCCGTAAGGCTCTTCAGTACCGAATTGGATAACATCATTGAAAATACACACACTTTAATCATGAATTACGTTTCGGCGGCGTATAGGTGTTGATCTATCGTTCACTGTACAAGTGGACTCCAAATTCATCCACCACATTGCGAATAGTCCTCACGGACAGTTTTATTATTTGCACCTATTGTTGAATGCTTTATCCATCCGTGGTCATTTGGCAGTACAGACTGAATGAATGACAACTAATTTGATAGATGTGTCTTCAAGGAGAATAGCCGTTAACAATTTTCGAAAGTCCCTATTGGAAGGCTCTATATACAGGGTGTGAAATAAGTTCAAATATTCAAGTGACGTCTATATGAACTTGTGTCGGAAAATGCTTCGTTTCTGGGATGCGGGGTGCTGAAATTGAATTTTTTTGTTCGCTTTTTAAAAATTACTCATGCAAAAAAATAAGTTTTTTACACGAAATTTGGAGCTCGGGGTTTTTGTTGTGGAAAATCATAATTTTCATTTAATATGTAGAGAGCGTTGCGTACGCTGTCATTATTTATTCCAAATTAACCTAACTTTTTTGACAGTAAACTTTTGGTACTTCACATGAAAAAATCTATTTCCCACACCTTTTCCAATTAAAAACGCTGGAGGTGATCATATTACTTTATAGCCAAATTTGATTTCAATAATTTTTGTCACTTTCCGCTTTCAAATTAAGTTAATTAAATCGAGTAGGCTATGAAAATTTGTTCATGAAAATAGAAGTTCTTTGTCACAATTTTAACTATTAATTGACAAATTTACAGTTCAGAGTTTATAAAGTGATTTTTTGGTACCATGCTCGACTTTACGAATGCTGAAATAGCTGATATGGTTTTTTGCATACGGCTTGGCTGACGGAAATTCAAGCGAGGCCAGAGATAACAGGAAAGGTATCCCCAACGCGTGACTCCTTGTGCAGCGACATTTGCGAATCTTTTCCGGCGACTTCTCGAATCTGGAAGCCTTGAAACAAATTATGCAGTAAGACGGCCACGGACTATAAGAACTGTAGAATTGGAGGAGGCGGTTTTTGAAGAAATTAGTGAACATTCAGAAACAAGTACAAGAAAAATTTGTCAAACTTTAAATGTGAGTCACATGACAGTTTACATAATTCGAATTCGCTCAATGGCTTCAAAAAAAGTCGAACAACATCCGCAAATTTTATCGAAAATCCTCTTCACAGATAAGGCTAATTTTTCAAGAAATGGTATCATGAACTTCCATAACAACCACAAATGGGCGGAAGATAACCTATATGAGATAACGCAAACTCATTTCCAAGATTATTTAATTGGGCCCTATTTTCTCCCCTTACGTTTGAATGCTTCCCCAACTTACGGAAGATGTTCCCATTGGTCTCAGAAATCATTCTTGGTTCATGCACGATAAAGCTCCTGCTCATTTTAGTGTGATAGCAAGACATTGTTTAGACGTAGCATATCCCCAACGATGGATAAGAAGAGGAGGCACTGAGCATTGGCCCCCGAGGTCACCGGACCTCAATCCCATCGATTTATACTGTGAAGACACCTCAAATCACTAGTTTTTGCATGCCCCATTGAAAACGAGAAAATGTTGAGGGATCGTATCATAGCTTGCTGCGAAACGATAAGAAACACTCCGAGCGTTTTTCAACGGGTGCGAAATTCTTTGATGAGGAGAGCAGAAGCTTGTATTACTATTGGTGGTCGTCACTTAGAACAGTTGTAATAGTTGTTCCGTTCAATTTTTATATGTTTACTTACCTATTAAATAACATAGTATTTTTCTAAATTATTTTTTTACAAACTCCGAATTGTAGCACTTTCTAATTGAATAATTAAACATGACACATATTTTCAATTTGGATTGAATAAGCAGTTCGATAATGCTCAGTTTAGGAGAAGTCTGTACGGGTATACTGCGTATAAAGTTTGATGAAAATTGCAAAAAAAATTCAAGCATACAGTCTTGAAGAATCCATTGTATAGCTAAACACGTGTCTCGGTTTCTGTAAAACGCTTATAGTGAAAATCATCCAATAAATTGTATCGATTAGTTTTTTCTGTTTGTACACTTCACATGGCTTATGTAAATAGCCAGCTCAGTTCTGCTTCAGTTATTTGGAACCCCCTGTATATCTCGTATATTGAAAAACTTGAATCTATACAAAGCAAATTCGTCACCTATATCAATAGAAAATTCATTAATAATCTCAAAGTTCCATTACAAATTAAAATACAACTCAATCTGATATATTTAATGAATAATTGTTTGGACAGCAGTTCAATATAATAACAGGGGATTATATTCATTTCAAACAAATCAAAGTGAAACTAATTTCTATTTGAATTCTTTCCTAAATAGGTGTTGTAAATCCAACAAATATATATCCAAATCAATAGCCATTGACATCTTTGAGGCAGTTCGTATTTGACAGTTAGAGGCATAAAGTCAGAGGTCATTTTTAGAATGCTGTGACTTCCAGTGTCAACCAGTAGTCTATTCTGTAATAGATTGATTTGCGCAATTGGTCATGCGCACAAGTCTATATACAGTCCATCTAGCCTCTCTCCTCTCTATTCTTGAAAAGTGATTGAGGTTTGTGTATGAACTACTTGCTGATATTTTGTCTGCATGAAAAAAAATATTTCGATATTTTTCTTTCGTCGAGTTCAGCCTAACAATCATCAACTTCGCTTCAATTTCAACGTGGTACGCCGCTGTTGATATAACCAATAACGCGTTGAAAGCAGCAGCGATCATGCGGAACTCTATACCAACCTTGACCTAGACCGTAGAAAATAGTATGCAAATATCAGCGAATAGGATCACTCTGTTGCATCTGTGCCGCTTTTCGCAATATTCATACCAATTTTCCCCGAAGAAAGGTTGCACATGAGAGAACGTGGTTTTATTTTATAATTTCGGCAAAGAAATTGTTTCATGACCACGAATAAATTTCGAGAATATTGAATTCGACGAGAGATGGGGTTATTAAAAGTTGGGAGTTTGACTTTTAAGGAATCCATGCCGGACTGAGCTATCAAAACAATAACGTTGTTAATTTATGAGAGGAGATTGGAGGTTTTTATTCAGGGGGAAAGTGAAGAAAATGCCTGGAGCAATTCAAACTTGTTAAACGATTGTGAAACTTGTTGCCAAATAATGTTTTGTCAACGAAATATATTCGTTTACCAGTTTCCAGAGTTATTTTCGAGTTCATTTTCGAAATTCCATCTGCAGTTTTCAGTCCTTCGTCCTCTTTATGAAAAATATTTTCATTTCATATTGTATGCAAGTGAAGAAAATAATCTCACCTAACCAACTCTGGAGATTTCCTCATTTTGTATATTAAACCATATAACTTAGTTACTTCGGACTAGGAGTTACCGATAATGCTCAGACATTTCATGATAACAATTTTGAAAGGTTCTCACTTTTTTTTGTATGAACATGGAGAGGTGGAAAGTCAAAATCTTCCTTTCCCAAAAACGAATCTGTCCTAAAAATATACCTCTTTCAATTCAAATACGATTCCTATGGCTGGGATTGAGTCAAATAAGTGAATGAATGTTAATACATACAGAGATCAATGACATCATATCAATGACATGATATCAACTCGTTATTTCATGAATGAATTGAGTACCTAATCTGCTGTTCATATTATTAAAAAGTATCACACTCACTTTGCTAGACCCCTTTGTCATATATTAAATTTAATCCTCTTAGTAGTAGAAATACCAGCCTCCTTCAAAGAATCAATTACAGTACCAATTTCAAAGTATGTTTTTTAAGAGTCAGCTAAGGCCTTTGACACGGTCGATCACAATATACTCAATAATAATAATACATTTATCACCCACCAAAGAAAAAAACAGAAGAATATACAGTAGTGGTGGTGCTATTAAATGATATTCTGATGAATAAATGGCTGGACTTATTGGTTCAGATAACAGTTGAAAACCGTTTCTGTTCTTCCACCAATGCCAAAGAGATATTAACAGTTTTAACAGATAGCAATACATTAACGAAACTAAATGGGTAAAGATAAGTAAATAAAGAGAAGGAGAGGAAAGGAAAGCATAAGAAGGTAAGGGTTAGAGAGAGAGAGAGCAGAGCAATTTCAGAGAACTTCACTGAATATTTAGTAGGTAGTTTTTGAATGTTGATTTGAATACCAACGGCGATAGTATTTTAACGTGGTTTCCCCAGTAGGCCTATTACTCATGTCTGTTGTGATTGTGTCAAATTGAAAACTTGCATAATAAAATAGATTAGGAAGGGTTGGAAATTATAATAGCGATTGAAATTTAAAAAAATGTAAAAATGTATTCATCTGAGTCATAACCTTCAAATACTTCTTGGTCTTCTTCTTCTTCTTGATATTCTC
>WOGN01010093.1:0-10540 GCA_015342105.1 Leptinotarsa texana | reverse complement strand
CCCCATCTAAAGAGCGTTGATGTATAAGTTCGAATTAAGTATTCCATAGCTGTCTATAAGTGGAACCATCTGTTGGAATTTGGTATCAACTGCATTATGCAATAAGTATCAATAATTAGATAATTCATCTGCCCATCTAAAAAGCGTTGATTTATCAGTTTGAACTAGGCATTCCATAGCTTTCTATAAGTGGAGCCATCAGTTGGAATATGGTATCCAATGCATTTTGAAACGGAAATCATCTTATTGAATATAAATTAAGTATTTGATGAAAGAACGATAAAAATAAAATAAAAACAACAATAAAAATTAATTGGCGATCCGGGCAACTACATTGATTCCAGCACCACATCATCTGAAGATCTTATTGTATTCATTTAAGATTTTGAATCCACTTGTCAAGACATTCGTGATTCTGAGATTGTTGCTTTGTGACCCTCCCAGGTTCCCATTTGAAGAACGTTGATTTATTAGTTCGAACTAAGTATTTCATAGCTATCTATAAGTGGAGCCATCTGTTGGAATTTGGTATCAACTACATCATGAAATAAGAATCATTTGATTGAATTCATCTGATTGAATCTACCTGGTAAGACAGTCGTAGTTGTGAGATTGTTGCTTTGTGACCCCCCCCCCCATAGCTTCCCATTCTATTTCAATAGTTGGCTTTACCTGTAGACAGCTATGGAATACTTAGTTCGAACTGATAAATCAACGCTCTTCAGACGGGTTGGTGGGGGATTACAACAATCTCAAAACCACCACTCTCTTGACATGTGGAAAATAATAAACTAGGTATCATATTTGGATTTTGTTCAATGAGCTGAGATTGTCTCTCTCCCCACCCCTAAGACACCGTCTAGGTTGAGCTTTTTGGAAAACAAGTTTACCAATACTGAAGCGCAATGGCGTTGTCTATAATTGGCGCCATCTGGAGTGGTTGCCCGGAAGTTTGTTGAATGTAGGTAGAAAACTCATCTATTATAGATAACAGAATGGTTTGAATTCAGAATAGTTCAATATTCAATTTCAAGTTGGAATACTTAGTTCGAACTTATAAATAATACCAGGTATTTCATCACTTCAAAGACACTGTCTTGGTTCAGCTTCTTTGAAAAAATTCAGTAACAATCTCAGAAGCACGACACTTTTGACAGGTGGAAAATACTAAAGTATGTATTATATTTCGTTTTTGTTTCATGAGTTGGGGAGATATATTCTCTACCTCTAACTCACTGTCTAGGTTGAGCTTTTTTGAAAAAATGTATTCACTGTTACTAAAGTACGTCTTTTTCCATAAGTGGTGCCATTTGAAGTAGTTGTCAAAAAGTTTGTTTTATGTAACTACAGATGATATTACTTGTAGATAACAACATAGTTCGAAATTCAATCAAATTATTCCCACCTCTATAATACTGCCCAGATCGACATTTTTTTAATGATTAACTACTAAAGCAAAACTTCGTCGTCTATAAATGGCGCCATTTGAAGCAATTGTCAGAAAGTTTGTTGAATGTAGATAGTTCAGAACGTAAAAAAAACGTGAAAGGTCAACAAATACTAAAGTTTCAACAATTGTGGTCCGAACGAATTCAGATTTAGAAGTAAATTTACCCCCACTTGCTTCCCAGTGGTCTTCAACCTGCTGCCTGGTACTTCTGCGAGATCGATATCTAACCTCTTATGGTTGGAATTTCGCCTCTGGTGCTCATACTTCATTTTTTCTGATGCTTATTATTATACCTGAATCTTCTATATGCAGTGTGTGCATGTACTCGTCTCCAGCTGTGTGTATATGTGTGCCTGCGTGCGTGCGTGCGTGTGTGTGTGTGTTACTTCTGCGTCCGATGATAGAGTCTCAACCTCTGTGTGATATGGGACCTGACTGTTAGTTTACTTGCTTCATTTTCCAAAGAAATTTCCTGGCCGTTGAAGATGGCCTGTTCTCTCGGGTGTACCATTCTCCAGCTGATTAGTATCGCTTCACTCTTATAAGGGTTGATACTAATCTTCCAGAGGTTGGCCCATTTCCCAAATCTGTCTGCTTATTGTAGCAGGTATCCTGTAACTGGCGATTTGTTGACGAATTTTGCCAGTAGAGCTGTGTCATCCGCGTATAGAGCCAACTTGTTGAATTTGATCTCTGGCTTGGGCACTTCGCCATGTGTACCTAGAAGAGATGTGGAGAAGGAACTGAGTCTTGTGGTCCTACTTCAAGATGTCGCATGGTGGAGAGTTCCTGTCCCACTTTGCATTGGCAGCGTTGGTAAGCTAGAAAATAATTGATTAGTTTCATCATGTTTCTTGTGTAGCCAAAATTAGTCATCTTGGCAACGAGTCCATCGTGCCAGACTTATTTGAATGACTTGTAGACGTCTAGAAGGAATATCGCACTGATGTGGTATCTTTTTGTGCAGGTTGAGACCTTCTGTTGCCTAGTCAACCACTTTCAGGACTTGAAGTTTCGTTGAGTGTTGAGATCCGAATCCGAACTGATCATCAGTCAGAAAGTTCAGTTTTTCGGTCCTGTCCTCGAGTCTTACCTAGTGCTCTATCTTAGCATTCTTCTACCTAAGCGTTCTTATTGGCTACCCAGATATGATCATATCTAAGATGGAAAGTCATCTTGGTTTAGGCCGGGTTGGAGCCTGGCTCCCTTACCCTTTCAACTAATTTCATATCTAAGATTTTGCACGTCGTTTTGAGTTTGTTCATATCCAAGATTTTGGTAACAGCTCGATATATTTTATTTTTCAAAGTTCGAAGTAGTTGATTATACGAGACGCCATCTTTCAGATTATTCTCACAATTCGAAGCAAAATATCAGTGTTTTTCAAATCACCTGTCATATCGATTTGGAATTCATAATTTGGATTCAAATAAAATATTCTTCAATGGCTCAACATATTTATTGACACAGCACATTCAAACAAAAAAATATTTCAATGCGATGGATTCTTATTTGTTTCCACCAGTCAATTTCAGCACGCCTTCTAGTAGTCAAACTGCCCTACCACGGAAAAAGAGTCAATTAATACCTTTTTTAACGTGTTTAACTATTAGTTCATTTATTTTGAAATTAATACAAATCATGAAATCATGAAACAACAACAAAAATTAATTGGCGATCCGGGGCGACTTCATTGATTCTAGTGGCGCATTTGCTGCAGGAAAACCCGGAAAAACCTGCTGCACCACATCATCTGAAGATCTTGATCTGCCAATGTCCTCTCTTTCATAAAACAAAATGTAGGATGTCACCAGAGGCTCCAATGAATTCAAGACAACGTCAGAACACACCACGACTATCGTCAAACTTAAACCAGTTCGTTTCGTCTTTGTCCAATGCGTAATAATGACCAGATTCTACGCCAGAACCACAGTGAATAATGACTGCATGAAGATTATAATAGTGATTTGCTAGGTTGAGGTGTTCTTCTATTTCAAAACTTCGTAAGAATTTGGTGCTTCCATCATATGTTGAGTCATGTTTGAACATTATCAGTGTTATTATTAGATTGACTGGTGCCTCAGATATACTTGTTTTCTCATCACCCGTTAAAAGTTCCATTTTCAGGTGATTTAACAATAAGCTTTGCACGGACTGGTTATCAGTCATATAAGGAAATGTTATATGAAGTTCCAGAAATTCACATACGTTTATGCTACGTCTTGAACGTTTACCACAAAGTGAACAAGTGAGGATTTTTCCTGCAAAATATCTACAAGCACAAGACGAGATAGACTGTATGACAGCATTCGATCCAGTGCGGCCAGGAGTATTGATTCTGCAATTTTTTTTGCTCACGAAGAGTACTCAACATGAACCCCAATAATTCGGAGCAATCCTCTTGTCCAAACGAGATCTAGTTCAAAGATTGTAGACTTTAAAGATTCCAGGAAATCGGTTGGTGTAAATATGATACATCCTTATGAAACTGCACTGAAAAATAAATTACTATTTCGAAAGAATATTGCTATTTGAGTTAATTTATAACAATACCGAAAGCCAAAAGCATTACATTCATAATCCTATACAATGACCCTACTACAGCGAATCATGAATGCATTGTATAGTCTCTTCTGATCTTAACTTAAACAATAATCTGAGATGTCTGAGTCGCCATTTTGGCAGAGCTAATATTTTGATGATAATAATATCATATATGAGTAATTGCTAGCATGTCATAAAAAAATTCTGGAACAGATTAAACTTGAACACTTATTGTTTACTCAATAGTTTATTTGGGGTCAACTTTATGAGCAAGAACAACTTCAAAAAGCTCATTACCTGTGATGTCAAGGTGAAATTACCTATTTTTTGTTGTATGAATCTCACCTGTGCACGTGGATTTTGGAATTTCATTTTGGTTATACAGTTTTTCAATAAATCTCAAATGTGTTTAATCGAGCCTTACCAGATTAGAGACATTACATTACCTATAACAAAAAAGTTTACCTCATCAGACGTGATCCACTTGAAATCTTGATGAGATGCCTCTTATTGAAATTAATTTTACTTTCCTCCCTTACGAACACCACCCCAACCTAACTCGAAGCGAACTCAGATTATTATTAAATCTAATTCGTCTCCACGATATCATCAAAGAGTGTAGTTTCTCTCAGATGTGGGGAGCAAAGTCAGCACCACATTACAATCTGTTCTATACAATCTACAGGTGGGGATGAAGGTGTTACAAATGTGGTCGTAGAACTTCCATATAGTGCTCGCCGAACGGTATGCTAATTATTGACAGAGTGTTGGGTTTATTCCAGAATTATTTCCTGTAGTTTATGCGGAATGAATGGGTAAATGTAGGCATGGTGAGAGAAGCTTCCTGGCAGGCCAGAGTGTTAGCTCTACCATTTCCAAGATGTAGGTGTGATTTCGTAGAAAGATAAAATATAGAGATATGATGAGCATTATCGATCAGTTAGTCACATTTGGAGAAAATCTAGTAGTGAATCTACAAGTAGAACTACTTTTATGCAGTCTCCCGGAAAGCTATGAAAATCTGGTAACAGCATTAGAAGGAAGGGCAGAGTGTGATCTGACTCTAGAAATGGTAAAAGGCAAATTGGTACAGGAGTATCATAGGCGGTAGGAGAATTCCACATCAACTTGTGAAATGGCTCTAAAAGTTTACAAGAAAGGGTCAGTTAAATAGGCATTTGAGCACTGCAACTCGAAAAATGTGATATGTCATTTATGTAAGAAAATGGGACATATGAAAAAAGATTGTTTTTATTATAAGAAATCGAAAAGACAATCAAATATAGCCAATGTAGTTTCTACAGATAATGAAGAAACTGACAAAAACACTCATTTATGCTTTAACGTTAGTGACAAAGCTCAAGCTCATGAATGGTATATAGACTCGACCTTGTGTTCCCCAGGGAACTATATTGTCTCCAATCCTCTTTCTCTTGTATATCAATGACTCATTGGAACAAACCAGAAATCCAATATATTGCTTTGCTGACGGCATCTCACTTGTCTCGTCATTCCATTTGGATTCCAGGACATCGGCTTAGGATGTACATCTTTCACAGGCAGCAGGAGTTTGCATGTTTATTGAGAATCTAGAAATAATTTCTAATTGGGGTGAAAGTAATTAGGTTCAATTCAATGCCACAATACCCGGGCATCGGTTTACTCCAAAAAGATAAATGTCTCCGAACCAGATATAATAATTTCAGGTCAGTCCATTCCACTTTCTGCTTCGATAAGTTTGTTGAGGGTTAAAATGGACACCAATATGTCTTAGCACAATCATGTCGCTGGAATTTCAAAAGTCGCTTCTCAAAAGCTTGGAACGCTGTTCCGAACCAGAAAACTAACTGTACACACTTCAGCAACTTTTGATGTTTTATAAAGCTCAGATCGGACTTCTTTGGAGTATTGTTCTCATGTATGGAGGTCCGCCCCTATGCATACCCTGAAGCTGCTAGATTACATCCAGAAAAGAGTCATCTACCTGATTGGAGACACGAATATCAGTTGCACCTTGATAGTCTGGAACATCGAAGAAAAGTTGGAGGTTTGTCTCTCTTTTATAGATGCTTTCACAGGAACTGTTCAAGTGCTTTTGCACATTTGATTCCACCAAGAGCGGTACATATCAGAAATACGCGAGGGACTGTGGCTGCACATCGTTTTAAGGTTCAACTCAGAATGTCTCGAACTTCACTTTCCAAGAACTCTTTCAGTTGGAGAAATGCGCTCAAGTGGAATCAACTTCCTGAGAACCTAATGATATTTCGATTCTAGGAGACGATGAAAGAAATTGGAGGACGTTAACTTATTTGGTAAGAAGCTTTCTTCAAAAATCAAGTTGGTAATGTGGCGTACAGAATCAAGCATGCATATTGAAAATAACAAAAACAATAATTTGGAGTCAAATTGGTCGAGAGTTTATAAATTGTCGTATGGGTCATTCGTGATGCACTGTTTGGAACCTTTAGTACAGTAATTAATATCACTAGTGTTCTATCCCAACACCAAAACGTTATTTTCAATATCTTAAAGAGGAAGGTTAAACTAGGTGATTGCAATACGTGTCGAGGTGTTAAAAATAACACTTCCGACACTTAACATAGGTCAAACTAGAAGAACACGTATAAAAGAAGATAGTAACAGTTTTGAAAATAGAAAAATTAATTCATTGTATAGCACACCCCTCCTTACAACAGAACATAGGGGCAATCTTGAATTTAGCACTCTTAATTTCCAGAGTACTGGTTTGAAACTCAACCTTCTGGAAATAATGGAAATCAATACATTCTCATTTCCTTAAGAAAAACCGAATTATTCTGAATTGTTTTCCGTTTGTTGAATTTGTTTCTACCAGAGAATTGTACTTAGATGCCCTAGAATAGTTACTATGTAATTGATCATTAATTTAATGACCTGTTTGTACCACTCTTCACATCAAGAGTTTCACGAAAAGTAATTCGAAATTTTTCGAAAGATATTATCAGGGTTTTATATATATGAAAATTGCTTTCGAATTCAGATTTGTCATCTCAAAAATTCTCCAAAGTAAATAATTTTTATGCATAAAAGTTTCTATATTTAGTAGCAAATTAAAAAAAGGTCATTTTTAGTTTTCAGAATAAGCTCTTTCGAAAAATGATTAGAAAAGAATTCGATCGAATGAATAATTTTTATATTTCATCTGCAGATACTTTATCTCCATTCACTGTGTTTATTTTAAACATGATTCTCTTCATTTTTTGAGTTCAAGTTTTCTCTACGTATCTTCCTTCCATTCACATGCAGTTGATTATGATTTTTTGAACTTCTCTTGAAGTTTGACAAATAATTTTTTAACAAGCTATCTGATCCCTTCATAGATTTTCATTGGTGTTTCTATGACTGCTTAATAACTTTTGAAAACCGTGTTTTGACAGTAAGATGCAAACCATACTTTGTAAAACTTTTCTTTGTGAAATAACATTCTTTGAGTTGAATTTAGAAAGACCGCGTTTTAAATTAATTCTATTTGCAGTATACTAGGAATCGTACGCATGTTAAAAGTTGGGACCTCGTCATTCAACTTGAGGATGATATACCTGCTGTGAAGATATTTCGTATTTTTTTGACAGCCGATTCATTACTGTTATCAAATCTACAAGTCACGATCAACAAAAGCGCGTAATAACATATAAAATATTCCCTAAACAACATCGTGAAATATAGCTGTTGTGTCAAGAAATATTTCATACTGAAGCAACGTGTAATGATCTACAAGAAGCAGATTAAGCGCATCTTGGGACCAAGATAACTACTGTTCAAAATATCAACGAACCCAATATAGTTCTCCACTACCCAACATATTCATACTAACACATATAATTGCACTAGTTCAATATATGACCTGAATATCAAGGAAGAAGTCTCATATATCTCATATAAAACAAGTTCAATGAACCACAAAGCAAAATTAACATCATGAAAATGCATACACTTACGACTCTGGATTCTATCTAGATTGAACATTCAAATATCACAGATAATTTTGATAACCTAGAATCCTAGAACATCAGATAGAGGTCTATCTCCTTCATTTTCCTATACTTGTAAGAACTTCATTCGGGACCATCTAGATTCTACTGAGTACATTCCTGATTTCTGAAAAGGAATATAGCATACAACCTAAATTGCTATTTTAGTGCTAGCAGTTCTTGAATATTCTGCCCACGAATATTAATAATCAATGTTGTTAATATCAATAATAATAATAAGTGGACTTTCACTTAAATTCCAGAATTTACGTTGAGAACACCTCCTTCTGCAAGTAGGCCCTGAAAGTCTCATTCAGAGAAGTTTTGAACCATGCGATTGATCGATTGATTTCATTTATGTCAACTTTCAATATCAGAGACTAGGAAAAGCAATTAATACAACCAAATATCTTAAGGAATGTCACATTTAAAGAGTATAGTGATAATAAGATGGATTTATTTTGGCCTACGTCGAAAATAGCTAGACCCGAATAAAAAATGAGATAAACGAGATGAGATCAATTTTTTCCTAAACTCATTTTTCAGAAAATTCTACGAATAGTACATACCTCAATTCTGCTTGCCATAGTAATTTTTCCAACAGGTAATAGAGTCTGCTGCAGCAATGGCTGTATTCACCACATAGCTTGTCTATATGGTAGTGCTTCATTGAAAACGCGTGTCATTGGACTGGATTCTGGAATTTCTCTTCGACGTGGTGATCAGACATAATCAACAATTAAGTTTCCTTTACCAATTATCGTTGCATGTGTCCCTGTTGTGAAGTTAAGGTCATCTCCTTCAAAAAAATTAATGACCTTCCTTATATCAATACACCGATTTAAGCCGATTCCTAAGAACTTCATTATGAAGTTTAAATGAGCATTCTGGAAAATTGACCTACGTTTCAACTATTTGCATATGAATCACGTGAATGTACTCAAAAATAAACATTTTCTACAAAATCCCTTATCAAAAATGTTGAGAGTATACATTCCGTCCTGGCTTGAAGAACATACAGAGATGTGAGCTGCTTTTCACATACTATAATCATGTATGAAGCATTTTGGGATCAGACAAGTTATCGTGACACAGGAAGTCTTTCATGCAATGGCACTATACAAATGAACTCCCCTTTCCTATTGGACTCAGTTCATCTCAAATCGAAAACTTTGTATATATTCAATGATGCAGGTAGAAATATTATTAACGCTTTCACACAAATGTTGTGCCATACCTCTTAGGACTTGATGACGAAGCTTCAACCTACAATTTCGAAAGGTATCATGATTACTCTTCGTCAAAATATCAATCTCTCCACTCCCATACTAAGGATATACAATATATTTTTACGAATACAAGTTTTCCTCAAATCTTATAATATACTAGAACCCTTCTGCAAACCCCAAAAGGGCCATACAAGATTATCATGGATTGGAGACGCGAACATCACTTGCAACCTTGATAGTCTGGAACACCTAAAAAAATTGGGGATTTGTCTCTCTTCTATAGATAGTTTTACGGGAAGTACCTATTCAAGTGACTTGGCACATTTAATTCCACCAAGAGGTACATATCAGAAATTCGCGACGATTCGCGACATTTTAAGGTTCAACTCAGTATACCTCGAACTTTACTGTTTAAGAAACTTTTTATTTGGAGAACTGCGTTTATGAACTTCATTAGAACCTTTTTCCAAATGGACTTAATCTCTAGCGATTTAAATTCAATGTGAATCGCTTCTTTCGCACAGTGCCTTAAGAATTTTCCAATAGTGCTACAATATTGCAAACATTATACACTAATATTATGAATGTGAAACTTTCTGAAGATGTATTTATGTAAGTTTTAGGCTCCTTCATGCCTTAACGACGGAACGTATTTAGATGCAACTCTTGGTAAATACAGCTCATACACCAGAATAACATATAGGCTATAGTATTTCCAATATCAATTGGAACAGCACAGATAAGGAATTCTCGCCTCGACATAGGCGTCGGCATATTATTTTCCAGTAGTAGTTTTTCAGTTACTTATTTTTACAAGCATACCAATTGGTCACCCTCAACTGAATTTTTGTTGCTAGAAAAATCAAAATTCATCTTCGCTATGTTCGGATGAGGTGGAATCATCATCGGGTTGAATTACGATCGGATTTATGGAATTTGCACATAATATTTGTTCTCTTCTTTCATAACGTGGGCCACACAGTTCTTCCATCAATATTACCTACTTCATCCATCACTCGCCTTATATTGTCAAGTACTACAGCATTCAAAGTCGGTGACTGATTACATTTCCGCAAGCTTTCTTTCATTGTGGACGTAACCATTTCAATTGCTGGAACACACAAAAGTATGTAGGCAAACGTAAGAGAATATGACCACGTGTTTCACACATCGAATCAATAATATACTCTTTTTTGAAATTAAGTTGTTTTATGGTTGCCGGTAATACCTTTCCCAATGGAATCTTTTCGGGTATTTCCATGTCATGATTTCGCATGAAATCAACAATATCTGCTTTTTTGTGT
>WOGN01010091.1:0-10541 GCA_015342105.1 Leptinotarsa texana | reverse complement strand
TTTTGCAGGCACTGGTTAGATGCCTGCCGGCGCACTTGACGCAGATAGGAACTGCGAGACAGTTACGTTGGCATCGGTGGCACTGACCCAAATCCACTCCTCAATTTGGGACAAACCTTTTATTGATGTGAGCCATCAGTTTGATTTTTGTTCTGGCTTTACCAATCAGGTGCATATGCTACGAAAAAGCAACCTTCGGGAAGTTGCAGTCTCATTATTGGGTCATGGAGAACGTTCCACAGTATCGGACTGAGGACCGAACCCTGCGGAACTCCCGTCGTGAGGTACATAATTTTTGCCTTCATATCAATATCAGTGTAAACGTTGTATGGGAGAGAAGGGTCTTTGAGTGATTTGGTAACTATCTGATATCCATGACCAAATACGTCAGTTTCTAACTGGTTGCAGAGATCTCTCCATTTGCGCCTTTTAGATGTTTTAATGGCTTTGCAAACGATATTTTTCTGTCATATTTTCTCTTTTCCTTGTAATAACTCTTCTGATTTTATTGCATTCCGCTCTCAGGTATTGGATTTCTTGAGTCCATCATGGCAATGTCCTGGACGGCCTTAATTTTCTTTGCTACGTTCTTACTATCAAGTTCACAGTTATTGATCACCATTTGTAAGGATGTTCGAAAGATCTCTTTGTCCAAGAACATGGTACTTATTGTTTTACCGATTGTGTGTACTACCTTCTCTATTTTATAAGTTATATGCCTGTACAACCTCAGTGATTCTTCGTCCTCAATCTTGTAGTTTCTGATTTTTCTCGAGATTTTATTTTTAAATAGGACAATATTGACGATAGAAGCGCTATTCCCGCGCACAAATGTTGGTTCGGTACCATCATTTACAGCTATCATGTTTAGGGAGCTCATAAATTTGGCGATACGTAGCAAGTATACATGACGTTAGTTTCACGTAGCCAGTCTTTCTCGTACGTTGTCTTATACCTACGCTCTTATTCCAACAGAAAATTGCTGTGTCCTCATTCAAATCGTTGGGAAGACCTTGCCTTGTTGCCAGGCTCTTGTTTGGTTCCTGGAACAAAATGAGATATATCTTTAACCTCTCTGGTAGCTAAGCTGCATCATGAGCCGCTCTTCCTCTTCCCACATTTTTTGTAGAATCTTCATTTTTTTCGCCTGTTCCGCTGTCAGTTTCGCCTCTCCTAGTGCCTTTCTATATTCAGGACAGTTTGTCCTATTGTTTGTATGTCCCTCTACTCGACATGTGTGACAGAATTCCACGTTCCCTTTTCGGACCCTCTTTGCCGCACCTCATGCATTCCCTGCTCATATCCTCCCCCTTACATTCGCTCCTTGTATATCCAAACTCCTGGCTCTTGACAAGTGTCCACTCCCTGATAGAACAGGTGATCCATCCCACCCTAAGCCGCCTATCGGTCTTGTCGAGGTTATTGCTATGGATTTCCTCTTAACCAATTTTTCGTTTTATGGTCAGTTCCATTTCTTCCGCCGTCGTGACCGCATCTAATTCTCCTACTACCAGTGTTTTGGTTTTCCCAGTTCCTTTGTCAAGTACCACTGCATCCTTTAAAGCGTTGGTAATCAATTTTTTGCATCCGTTACCGCTTGTTGTCCTACTTTAACCTCTAACAGTAAATCCCCATCTCTAGTCTTTTTTGCCGTCTCAACTTCCACCATTTGTGGACTGCTGCGCACTTATTTTTTTATATCCTTCAAGAGCTCCGCATATTGTTGTCCCTGCGCCTTTATTATGACTATTCCCCGGTTTACTTTTTCCGTCAATCTCTTCGCCCTTGGTGAATGCAAAGTCAGTTTCACACATGATCCCTTGAGTGCACACTCTTGCAATCTTTCTCGCCTTTTTGACTTCCATCCTGGTAGGTACGGCCATGGATATTAGACAACTTGCTTGCTCTTCTGCTTTGACTTTAAATTCCTTCATGGTCAGCAGTAACTGATATGGTCTGCTGATATCGTCATTTTATATCATAATAGGTTCTAACTTGTAAATATGCCTCTCTCTTATCTTGGGTTGGCCGCCCTCCATCATCCATCATGAACTTAACCTAACCTGAGCTAACCTAACCTAACCTGACCTAATCTAACCTAACCTGACCAGACCGACTCTAACCTGACCTGACCTGACCTGACCTAACCATACCTGACCTAACACCACATAACCTATCCTGACCTGACGTAACCCCACCTAACCTAACCTGACCAAACCTAATCTGACCTCACCTAACCTGACTTCAGTTAACGTAACCCGACCTGACCTTACCTAACCTGACCGAACATAGTTTCACCTAACCTATTCTGACTTAACCTAATCTAACCTAACTTAACCTAACCTAATCTAATCTAACCTAACCAGACCTGCTCTAACCTGACCCGACCTAACCCCATACAACCTAACACTACCTAACCTAACCTCACCAAACCTAATCTGACCTAACATAACATGACCTTACCTAACTTAACCTAACTTAATCTAATCTCACCTAACCTGGCGAGACCTCTCTAACCTGACATGACCTGACCAAACCTGACCTGACTAAACCCCACATAACACCCCACCTTACCTAACCTAACCTGACCAAACCTGACTTGAGCTAACATAACCCGACTTGACACAACCTAACCTAACATAATTTGACAACCACCCCTTTTTTGGTATGGGGTGAAAACCCTCATGGGCACCGACCGCTTATGTTCTATCACGTTCCGGTGGTGGCGGACCTTACCGCCTAAAACCACCCCGTGCCACTTCTGTGCTCGAAAATCTCATCATGATGATATTCATTAAGTACAGACGGCGACTGTCTACTCTGGGTTATCCCTATCTCTTTCATGTTCCCTCTCCTCATTCTCCTCTTTCTTCATCACTTGCCATAAGAAGTAGGCTCCACTTTTTCATTTCCTTTGCTCTTCCTCCATTAGATTATCTGGGGTAATCAGCACATTCCAATCAGATTCCAGTTTTCTTTTGTCTTCCAACCATCTGTTACAGTAGAAGAGAGTGTGGGGCGGTCTTTTCTATTTTAAATGTGTAGCTTGGCCTGAAAGGGCCTGAGTGACGAAGTAGTCGACATCTTTAAAAGGACATTACATCCAGTTTCCTATAAAGGAAATCAGTCTCTTTGTCCATTGGGCTGTCATATTATTTCCATCCCATATCCTGTGCCATTTCTGTATAGTTTCCTGCCTCTCCTCCTTTTTTATTTCTGTAGTGGTCTCTCCCCTGTTATTTATCCTACATCTTTATTTTACTAAAAAATTGACGGGTGGGATACTGGTGATGACACATATAGGTTGCTGGGAGACTGTTCTGTATGCTGAGGCGACTCTCAGTAAAATCTTTGTCTGTGTTGTCAGAAACATGTTTTTGTATTTATCTACGACTGTCTCTCGTTCCCAGACTGGAGCCGCATACATAAGAATTGATTGTACAACACCATAGAGAAGACGACTTTTTTGGGTCTTCGACCCCTGATGTTGGGCAGTAGTTTCATTAGTGCTGCCGTCTGTCTATCGGCTCTTGCACACGTATGTTCCATATGTATTTGTCGTCAAGCGATACTCCTAAGTATTTGACGTATTTCCTGGGTGTAATCGTAGTGTCTTGGATTTGGAACTTAATATCTTCCCGTTTCATGGGTCCTCTGAGGACTATAGCGTGTTTTCTGAGGTACTATATGCAGGCCGTTTAGCGTCATCCAGTCTACGATTTTTTCAATGGCTAGATTACCGTTACTGATAAGGTCTTCCTTCATTTTGGCTTTCACCACAAGGGCCCGGTCATCTGCGTATACCGTTGGGTGGCAGCCATTCGGTAAGGTGAGTTTCAGGACACTAACATATAGGACATTCCATAGCATCGGTCTAAGAACCGATCCTTGAGGAACCTCCTGCGACATTTCCCGTATCTGCTTTTCTACCAGCAATTTCTTCTCTGTTAGATAGCTCTCGATTAGGGCGACCAGGTACCTACTTATACCTATTTTAGAGAGTCTCCTAACAATAAGGTGTCACTTTGCCGTAGTATTGAAGGCATTCTTGACATCTATTAAGACTGCCACTGCCCATATATCGGTTCCCTCCTTGGTTTTCTCTATCTTGGTTCCCTCCTTGGTTTTCTCTATCTCAGGGCCTGGGAATTTTCTCGGCTGCCTTTTGAATCTCTTCGGGTGTAATCGGGGGAGCCTCCTCGGATGGATGAGCACCATAATCGATCTTCTCATAGAATGGGAATAAGTCTTCGACAATTTCGAATTTTCCTTCAAGGTGTCATTCATAGGGTGATTTTGTGTGCTTTAGACACTCCGTTACTATTTTGTGACCTTATCCCCATGGGTCTTCCTCGAGTCGTTCACACAAAAGATTCCATTATTCTTTTTAGCTTTATTAATGGCCCTTCTTAGTGTCCTCCTTGCCTCTTTGTACTGTCGTTCTAATTCCATGATTATGCCCTGTTCACTTTGCCGGTTATGGGCCCGTGTTACAACTCTTCTAAACCGATTACATTTCTGCCTCAGAGCAGATATTTGGTCATTCCACTAGCACGGTTGTAATCTGCCACCTCCGGGTGTTTTGTGCTCCATAGCTACTGCTTATGCTGATTTCATTGCTGCCACAAGTTGGTCCTCGTCTTCTATCCCTTCCTCCAATATTTCCAAAGCCTTTGTGAAGACTCTTTTATCTATATAGTGCAACGGATGCCAATTGGTTTCAGTAGTATGTCTTTCTACGTCTATGACGTAGAAATTGTTCCTGTGCAGACTCATACTCTCATCCACGGACACTTGCCAGTCGAAGAATTTGGATGCCATCCCTTCCGAAGACAAGGTGATATCTATGTATGACGCCTGTCTTCCTCTGACGAATGTCGGAGTGTTTCCTGTGTTCTGCACTACTAGGTTCAGAGGGGTTCATCCACTCGGCTATTCCACTCCCCTCTGGAGTCGGTATACTCCGAATTCCAGAGTGTAGACTTCGCATTGAGGTCACCGGCTATAATGAAGTTGGTATTTCTACCGGCTTTCTGCATTACTTCATCTATATGTGCCTTGAATTGCTGGCTGGTAATGTTTGGAGATATGTAGCAGTTAAATAACACCCATTTGCCGAAGTTCAGCTCCGTGTATCCGGCCCCACTAGTGTGTTTCATTATACCGATATTTCTGTTCCTGCATAGTGTGGTTGTGTCATTGTTAGCGTCTCTGATCCAGTTACGGTTATTCCTAACTATTGTTAGGTCAGATTAGGCTCCTAAACCAGGACAATGTCGGCTTTCCTTGAGTCTGCTACCTTCATGAGTAGGTAGTGCGCATTTCTTTTCCTGTCCGTATTTACTTGGTTTATGTTTAGAGGGGTTATTTTCTTAGCACGATGGTAGTGGGGGGATCCTTATGCTTTGCCTCCAAAGATACTCCTGAGTAGTTCTATGGAGTCGATGGTTGCGTCATCATCTGAGCTATCTTGTCTTGTGTTATGAGGTGGTTCCGATTGGGAGTCTTCTACCTCTTCCATTTCTGTTTCCTCTCTAGTTTCTGTTTCTGAGAAGTCCTGACGTGTGTGATGTGGGGGCCTAATTTGGGCACCATCTGCCTCTTCCATTTCCGTCGTTTCTTTCGTGGTCTCCTTTTTTTCCTTTCTCATTGTCGTGCTCTTTTTAGAGCTTCCTTAAATGCTGGGCATTTATTTGTTTCAAGTCTAAGGCCCTCCATATCGCATACCGGGCAGTATTCCATGTTTTCTCCATAATTTGCGTTATGTTCACTTCGGCCGCAATTATAACAACATTTTTCCCGGTTTGGGACTTTGCAATTTTGCTTTGTATGATTATACGCCCAGCATTTTGTACATCGGTTGACCCTCACCTTTTTCTCCACCCTGCGTCTGACAATTCCAATTCTTATGTTTTTTTAATCTAAAACTTCCTCAGCCATTTGTTTGGGGAGTACCAAAGTGACTGCCAGCGTGTCGTTTTGCATGGGCCTTGTCTCCCCCACCTTACAATCGGAGCTCCACACTCCTGTGACCTTCTTAATAGCTTCCATAATCTCCTCTTTTGTAGTGTCTGCTGACATGCCCCTCACATGGATACTATCGGTGGGTTGTCCCAGTTTTTGGGTCCTTAGCCTCCCATCTTCTTTCAGTGTGGCACTTATGGTCTCTAAAGCACTTGTGTCCTTATCTAGGGTTAGAAGAAGCTTTCCCTCTTTCGTACTCTTCCAGTATTTCTCTATAGCTTTTCCCCTTTTCACTGATCATGACGGCGTAGGTTTGTCTGTCATCGTTGGTCTCAGATTTTTTGTTCCCTATTGTAAATATTTCAATTTTTGTATGGGATTTATGGAAGATAGCTTCTGTCATCTTCTGTAACTCTTGTACTGTCATATCTTACATGTGATGCATACTTAACTTTCTGTCTTGAACTGTCTCCTCTCTCAATCCTCTGAGATTCTCCCATATGCCTTCCTCTGCGCCATTGTCAATGATTTTGACAACTTTTCTCTCCGTGCATTCTCCTGAGGCCCTTACTCTTGTAGATTTATCGATAATGTTTATTCCTTCGGTGAGGTCTACAAGTTCCGGGAACTTATCCCTAAATTGCCTTTGTATGCTCCTCTTCATTTGGGGTCTTTTGGTTATATAATGGCCACTTTTACTGTGTTGTTGTCTATGTGTAGAGGATTTCCCACCACTATCTTTGTGTTGGTAAAAATATTTTCATTCCATTTCAGGTGTTTCAGGTTACTATATTCTCTGTAGTCCGTTATGGGTTCAAGATGTCTCAAGCTGGGGTCTGTTTCCTTACTATCATTTCCGATCGCCTCGTATAATCCATGTCCAATATTTGTTGCAGTTCCTTCATTATCATTTGGTTGGTAATACCTCTGATATTGTCTGCTATACTTTTAATTTTTTGGAGGTCGTTATGGTCTTCTTTCAATTCGCGGCCAAGGTCCCGTGACGCTAAATCCTCTCGTTTCGTCAATTCGCGCATGCTGATCAATTGCCAATTAGTTCCCCTTTTTTATCACTCTGTGCGTTCTCCGGAGTTTCTGTATCTGTCCTAGTTTGGTCTATCTTTCTTTTTTCAGTAGACGTTCCCTTATCCTCGTCTCAGGTTAGATCCACTGTTGCAACATTTGTATACATGCTTGATATGTCTTTCCGAGAAGAACATCCTACTATATTTAAAGATTCATCTATGGAATGACATTCCAATCTAACTCGTCGCTTTATCAAGCTTGTTTGTTCGTGAACCTATGATGTTCGCCGAGATACTTCCTGTCGAGTTTCTTCTCAGACTTGTTCTTAGGCCAAACATTTTTGGTATGGTAGGTTTGAATTATCACTCAGCCCCTCCAGAGCCCCGCCTGCAGGGGTAAGGCAATCTTCCCCGCCGAGTTGCCCGGTCCGGCGGGCATCGCTCTCGACAACACATACTCACCCCTGTGCCATGCATCCCTTTGGCACGATGGAGTTGCACCTTAGGATTGGGGGGCGCGGTAGCCACCCCCTATGTCCTTGTCCCGACTTGGTCCGCAGAAACAGGGTGTGGTTGTAAGCCGCATCCCCTATACCTGTTTAGAAGGAAGATAGAAATCCCCTAGCCCTCGGGTGCCCTAATAGCATAGGGGGTTGGAAGTGGAGAAGAGGTGGCCAAGGAAGACCGACAGGATAGATTCGAGTTATGTTACCCAAGACAAGTTGAAGAAAGGTAAGATAGGCCGAAGAACTCCCAGGGTCCGCCATCCCTTCACACTAGTTGTGTGTCTCCAGAAGAAGAGGTTATCGTCTTCGCTTCACATCGGCCTGGGCAGGGTAAGAGTTGCCCCTAATCCCGACACCTTCACTTTTTTTTGAGCGGTGAAAGTGTCCATGGCCCTGGGCCCAAAACCTAACCTAACCTGACCAACCTAACCTAACCTTACTTTATCTGACCTAACCTTATCTGATCAAAGTTAACCCAATCTGACCTAACCTATTCTGACCTGGCCTAACCTAACTCGACTTGACCTGACATAACCCAACCTAACATGACCTCTTCTACATTTGAATAGAACAGGAAAATCTTTCAGTAGTTCCAGAAAAAAAACAAAGCAAACAAAACGCAAGTAAGCAATGATAATATTTGGTTCATAAAAAAAAGCTGATGCTTTTAACATAGTTCCATACAGAGAAGGAAAATACCTTAGAAATGGAATAATTTGAGAAAACTGATGAATGTATGCAGAACAATGTTATTTCGAAACTGACGTCCCAATATGGAAAAAAATAGCAGTTCGTTAGCAAATGGTTAAAATAAATATAGTTTAAAAAACTAAAAAACATGCTTTCAAAGAACATTGAACTAAAAAGTTAAAAACATTTTTTAAATAAGCTTAAAACAATAACGAACGAAAAATACTAGTTTTGTATTTTATCAGTTCGGACTTCCATGGTCTAATATAATATAAATTGATTTGAAATTATTAAACAAAAAACTTAAATTACAAAAAAATAACATACAAGCAACAACCAAAAAATAAATAAATATATCATATATTAAATATATGTCTGAACTGATGAAATACACCACGAAACATTGTCAACTACTTTCAAACAAATACTAGTTTTATTGTGAAAAAAGCGACGGGCGCTTGATATACCTAAAATATGGCACGAAGCACCCACGCTTTTTCACAATAATACTAGTATTTTTCGTTTGTTATTATTTTGAACTTATATAAAAAAATATTCTCAACTTTTTAGTTCGATGTCCTTTAAAAGCGCGTTTTTTATTTTTCAAAACCAAATTTATTTTTCAGTTTTTAGTTTTGGTATATTAATAATAATGATAATAATAATAATAATAATCTATCCATTAGGGCGCCCGAGACCCTAATGCACTTGCATCAGCATGTCCAGCATATGCGGTCTCGGCCTATATCCATCGATATAACGCGGCCCTAATAGTGCTCTATTACCATCTACGACACTCTTACGGTATCCACATTGAGTTTCAATTTATTGTTGCTACGCTGATAAACGGAAAAACAGACTTTAAACAGAATGAAAATAAACATTATTATTCACTGTACCAACTTTGTTCAAAAGTGAGCCAGATTTTTAATACACCTCAGTGAAAAAATTACTGAAGGCATCAACAATATCTTGAGGATTCTCGAGTTTGTTTCCTAAGTATGTTAATGATCCTGGTATTCTAGTGCTGTTATTCTTAGAGGGAACACACCAAAATCTGCTAGGATCTCTAGACAACATTGTTTGTATGTTTTCAACATAGTTATCATGTGCGGTTTTTATTTGGCTGTTAATCAAAGCACGCAAACGTTGGAATTCAAATCTATCCTCATCACGTCTAAATTTCCTGAAATTTTTTCTGAATTCAGCCTTCTGTTTAAGTTCTTTATGATATCAGAATGAAACCATTTAGGATAAACATGACAAAAATTTTTGAATTTTTGATCCTCAAAAATGCCATATATCGACTAATTCTAGAAAATCACATACGTTTTTGCTACTTCTTGAACATTTACTACAAAGTAAACAAGTGAGGATTTTCCCGCAAAAGATCTACAAACACAAGACGAGATAGACTATATGGAATCATTCAATCCAGAGCGATCAGGAAATCTGTTGGTGGGAAAGATGATACATTGTTACGAAACTGCAACTGCATGAATGATTGTTTGAGTTTGGTCATTAAGTAGGAAACATTCTTATGATGCACTGTTTGGAACCTTTGGTGTAGTAATGAATATCACTGGAGTTTTTTCCAACACCAAATCGTTATTTTTAACACCTCGACACGTGTTTCTATCACCAAGTGAACATCTTCAAAGAAGAAGATCAAACCAGAGTTTTAATCCGCTTTTTAATCTATTGTTGACAAATTAATTTGCAGGTAGTGATTCCACTAGTTGATTACCGAAAAATCAATTAGGATAATCAGCATTTAACAAACAAAGTCCACATCCGACCAAAAAACTTTAGGTATAAAACCCTTGTCTTTAGATTCACTATCAATTTGCTTCTCCTGAAGATGCTAACCTTGTTACCAAAACGCGCGTTGAGTGCAAAAATATCAGTTTGGTGTTAAGGTAATTGATCTCTAGAAAAAGTTTTCAAAAATCGGTTTGCAAAACCACTCACTACCTCACCTAACCCCACGAACACACGGCACTGATAAAAGAAATATTGTGAAACGGACAAAAAATTAGTATTCAGCCAGTCCAGCTAGCCGAGCCTTTATTCCTCAACTAAATTTGATAGCACGTTTACTAGATGCCACTAGGGGCAACAGTGGCGACTAGGGGCCACAGGCAAGAGATGTTTATGAGTGTACTCTTATTTTTATTGCCGTTCCAATTGGGAACACAGCAACAGAAACAAAAAAGTTGTATAATTAAAATGAGAGTAGTACACAGTGAACAATGATTGCATGAATATTATAATAGTGGTCTGCTAGGTTGAAATGTTTATCTATTTCGAACCTTCCAAAGAGTTTCTTGCTTCCGTTAGAGGTTGAGTCTTGTTT
>WOGN01010090.1:0-10541 GCA_015342105.1 Leptinotarsa texana | reverse complement strand
TTAATATTTCAATAAAAAAAATTGAGATTGATTGAAAAATGCACATTCTACAGGGGTGGTTCCATTTTAAATGGGTCACACTGTATGCATATAATGGCCTTATAGGCATATAATGTTAAGCTTGCGTGAGGTTAAGTGGTAAAACAAATCAGTAATTTTTAATTATTGATTTGAACTTCGCCTTTGACGTCAGCCGTAGGATCATTAATGTTCCAAATGTAAAAAAAATATGTATCCTAGATTGACAGATTAGAGACACATTATTATTATTTAATTTGAGGTGACAACTGAAATGAACATTCATAAATTTTGAAATGATTCTGGATATCCATAACTTATTGAAAAAAAATTGAAAACATGTGTTATGTTATGAAACAATTTAAATATTTTTTCCCCTATGACATCTTCAAAATACTGTAATAACTCTTCTTTTAACGTTCAATTTCGCTAATGTAGGCAATATCTATCATTTATTAATGATAGAACTCGATTTAACGCATGTTATTCTCGATTATTTATCGCATGTTTTAGTTTGTTTATTTCTACTTTTAACACGTTCTCTATCGCCTTAACTTCATTAAGCGGTTGAACTAATTACGTTACGTAGTAATTAAACTGAAAGGACCTGACAGCGCAACAAAATGCGACGGGTGTAATAAATAACCCATGGAGAATACAAGTTTTTAATAGTAATTTTTTTTAAAGTTTTAGATTGGCATACTAAAAATGTATTATTGTCCAAATTAAAAATTCTTCATTGAAGGAAAAGTAGCTATTTTCATAATGAAATAGATGGATTTAATAATTCCATAAAAACACATTTTGACATCTATTGTCAGTTAACTATTTTATCGAATTTGTACACAGGATTGTACACAGCTCACGCGTTTTATTAAAAGTCACATTTAAAGCTCTTGCTGGTGTTTAATGTCTTGTAGAACAATAGTAAAGAATTGTGTGTTCCTCACAATATTGCAGAGGCTGCAAAAAGAGCTTCAATTGAATTGTTACCAAAACAATCGGCTCAGCAGTAGGGTAAGTAGGGGTTAACTGGACACTTTGAACAAAATATGCGAAAATATCCCATTTGAATTTCTGCAAATTATTGTTTATATGCCCATATGTAATTAATAAGTCATTCCGGATAAATATTCGTGAATTTTTTTAAAAATTATATAGAGGAAAGATCATAGATCAGCGAAAATTGCTGTTGAAAATGACTTTCTCTAATAACACCGGCTGTGAAAAATTCACTTCGTTTGTAAATAAAATATTTGGTAAACAATTATTATTGTATACCATGGTATGAATCAACCACCTGCAAAACATTAATCTTGGGTAAAAATCCCGAGGCAGTAGAGCTTGGATCTGCTGTATGTAACATGGGTAAAAGAAATTTCTTTTTAGACTTGTCCATACGGTCGTCCATACAGCTGACTTCCAACTGCAGTGCAATTTCTCTGGTACTAGTTCAGGCGTTTTTACAGTTTCTGGTCTTCCACCACCTACATTTTTATTAAAACTCCCAGTTTCACATAATCTTGCATGTAGCATTTCTAATGGAATTATTACTCTTTCTTCGTGCTTCTTTCGTATTTTTATTTGCTACTCCATTAATAAAGTGCACGTCATCCATTTCAGCGTTAGTAAAATAATTCATCATGGAATATTTTTTGTTATGGTGCCCACTGAGACCTCACTGGATCTAATAATTTCAATCTAGTTGGGGCTAAATAAGCGCATCATTACTTCAAATAACTATAGCAGGATATTTACGATATTTTATCAATGCCGCTTTTTCAACTACAACGTCCTGTATCGCAGAAAAGAAGCAACTCCGGACATATGTTCATGACCTAACGAATCACCCTCTTGCGTCTCGTACCGTAGTTAGAAAAAACATTTTGGAGAATACTTTCATCGTATAACCCAAATATTTCTATATTTTTTTAATACTCTCCAATCAATTCCATGACTCACTGCTATTATGTTCCGCAGATTGTCAAAGCGCAACATCTGCGTGCCACAAAGAAATCGTTACTTTTAATAGAATGAAGTAATTTTAGCCATAAATCAATGAGAGTGACATCATCTGAATGAAATTATATCTCCTAGTAAGAAAAAGTGATCTCATTCTCCACAGTGACTCAAGGTGCAAAATAGAAAAAATGATAATTATAACACAAAAATGCACTTGTTGAATAAATATGGTTCGCAATACTGCTATCGCGAAGGTTAGAAGCTCTGTAGGAAACCGTAACATTAAAAGATCTAATTTATTACCCCCATTAAATTATTTGTTACTCTCGCAGTATTCTGAATACATCAAAGACATAAAAATAACTGTTCCAATAGGCGTTTACAATGATTTATGTCTTATTTACTATGGCATTACCAATTAAGAAGGATCATCCATTACTATTCTATAGCCATTTTTAATGACACATTACTGAGAGGTACACCTGATCTCACAGAGCTGGTAAACATTCCAACATTTTATAAACCATTTTGATTTATTTTATTATTTATTATCAATGGATAAAACTCCTGAAGAATCCGCCAAGTGTCTTTCTACAATGCTGAGTAACCACAATGAATGTCGCTTAGCGCGAAGTTAGTGCAGAAGAAAGTTATTATCCGTCATGAGGAGTTTTTCAAAAATAAGTTCTCATCATTTAATCGCATACTTGATGTATTATAATTATATTTAAACTACTGGTTTTCGCAAAGAACAAAAGGAAAAAAATAATAACCGATTGCAATCCGTGGTAGGAATATAAGTTGAGGGGTATTTGTTTGTATGGGGACAACATCTTGTTAACAAAAAATTCATTGTTGTGGGGTTTTGCTGGTGAAAGTTTAACTGCTTCCATTAATCGTGAGAGGTCTACCTGGGAACCGCTTGAATTGTCCATTTCTTCCAAGTCTTCAGAAATTCTGCAGTCTCAGCTTTTTCTTCTACCTTACCTTTTTTATGTGGCGTATTTCAACAATCTGTACTAGTTTCTACAGATCCCTAGTTGATTGTCATATTCCTCTGGAAATAATTTTGTTTGTCCATGAATTTTATGCCTCCTGTAAGCCACCTCATCGTTACTAAGGGAACTCTATATCAATGATTACTCAACATTCAGCATTGACAAGAGGGCTTTATAGAGAGTTCTCACTTCAAGGCCATTACTGGTAATTGAATAAAATTTGACTAGCGTCACTGTCCCTTTGTTGTATTGTCCGAAGTAATTTGAAACCAATTAACAAGACTTGCATATATAAGTAAGAATTCTCTGAGTCTAAGTTGAATTCTTGTAGAGACACAAGGCCAGAGCAGAAGAATGAAGCAAGAAAATTAAAGATGAAAATTCAACCGAAATTTCCTTTGAGAATCCAACCAAGTAATGTTTCAATAACAAGAAACCCGTCTTGTTCATCAACAAGTCTGCTCATATCGTGAATCTCAAATGAAGTATCAGAACTCAGAGTGAGATCAAAGTCCTGTGAAGGACTGAAGTGAGGATCTTCTAATTGTTTGATGGAAATGTGAAACCAAGAGAAGTGAAAAACTGAGAAAAGCTAGAAAAGCTCTACAGTATCCATTGAGGAAAGACATTCTTCGTAATAGTAAGGGCGAAGAGTGAGAGAAACCAACTTGGATACGATTGAGTTGGTTCAAACTCTGAATGGATAAACTTAACATCTTAGACGATTTGGAAGCTTCCTCGAAAATCAATAACTTCCACTTCAGCATTCGAAAGGAGAACTGTGTTTTCAAATAAAATTAAATTTGTGAAAGCAGTAGAGGTGAACGTGATTGATAAGTTTGAGTAATTCCTTTGAAGAATCAGGAAAGGATTCACTGTTTTGTGGACACTGAATTCTTTGAAAGGACGGTAAAGAATTATGCCGTATTTGATACATGAAACATTTTGATTTCGATAGACAATCTTTGAATTTGATTGATTTGTATGAAATATGCCGTTTTTGTGGAGTTTAGAACTCTTATATTAGAGTTTAGAACTCTTATATATAAAATAATCGTGTTTCCAATAAGGAAATGAATGATTAGTGTAGACCATGAACCATCAACTTGAACTTTGATGAAAGGATGAACCTGAACTCTAAGAGGTGGAATTTTAAGATTTGAACGACTTCTTGTGATTTCATTGGATCCGTGATGATAAAGTATGTATATATTTCCACTTCGACAATGAAATAGTAAAAAAGGAAACAAAACTCACGCTAGTATTTCGTGTTCCAACATTTCATTTAATTTTCATTGAAAAGCAACATTACGGAAAAAGGCAGTATTTGAACGTTTTGAACTACTGATTTAATGTGGTGGATGTATGATGTTTTGGTCGACGAGTAAATTCAACAACCTACATAAACCATATGAGTGGTTATAGTTAAATATATATTGGCAATGCCGCCACTTAAAAAGTAGTATTGTGGTTACACATGGTCCGTGTGAATATTTTTCAGAGAATGGATGTTTTTAATGTAACCTTATGTTCATTACTCGTGAGTAAAACAAAATATTAAATAATTGATTCATAATCGACTGGATATTTTCTGCAGTATTTTTTCTCAACTTCCATGAATAAATATTGATCACACATTATATTACAACAACAACTTTAAAGTGAAAATTTACAGATGCCTGTAGAATTTTGAGAAAATGTCTGACAGCTACCCAATGAATGGACATGCATTCCTAATTTTGAGTTGCTTGAAATAGTACAAAGTTTTCGTAACTGGCTACAAGTAAGGCCTTTTAACATGTCCAAAAATTTCAAAAAGTATCGCATAAACTACTTAACATGACACACTTCAAAAACTACTATCAGTGCAATATATGCAGTACGATATTCTGATTCAAGGAATGTGACACCCCAAATTTTTACAAGAAATACAGAGTGAAAACTACAAAAAAGAAACCAAACTTCGACGAAAGAAAATGAAAACTATCGATCATATCGTTAAGAATTTTCACTTTTGCTACATTTCTGTATCTATACCTGTTATATTAAGATATGCACTAGAAAGGCACTAGAAAAAAATAGAATAAAAAGAGTTTTTCGTTCTATTACAAGCATTAATCGATATTCGGAAAAGAACTGAAGAGAGTATTGATTCATGCGTAGCCCAAAATAAAAGATAGTTAGAATATATCTTGTAGAGTTACTTTATTTTTCAATATTTGTGTTTGTTTCATCACTTATTCAATGCAATGCACTAATTTTCGATAAAAATCATGGAGTCAAATCCTACACTTTCTGCAAACACATAGTTTGAACTATTCTGAAATGGTTCTGAGGAACATTGATTCTGAATTTTCATTATTCTTCTATAAAAAAGCCCTACTTGGTAAAATTGGAAGTTCGATCAAGTGAGAGATAGTAGACGCTAAATATTTGGTCCAACCAATTTTTCAAGACATATCATAACATTATAAAACAACAACAAAAATTAATTGGCGCTCCGGGGCGACTTCATTGATTCCAGTGGCGCATTTGCTTTTATAACTACAGGAAACCCGGAAAAACCAGTAGCATCACATGATCTAAAGATCTAGATCTGACAATGTTCTGTCTTTCATAAAACAAAATGTAGGGTGTCTCCAGAGGCTCCAATAGATTCAATACATCGCCAGAACACTTCGTGACACGACTATCGTGAAACTTAAACCAGTCTGTTTCGTCTTTGACCAAGACGTAATAATTACCAGATTCAACGCCAGATGAATGGCGTTGAATCTGGTTTTAGAATGATGATGATTTTATTCTACGGTACCATTTTCCATGAGGTGAAATAGTCAACAATTTACTTCAAATAAAAGAATGATTCTATTGAGAGTATGGCAAAGACATATACAGAGTTCTTGCACACGTCATTAGTAAAACTATTTGGTACATGCTCACTTTAGAATAAAGTTTGAAAAAATAATTATTGTTACCAGAAATATAGGACCTGTTCAGAAGATTTCAAATCCACATTTTTCCCCGGAGGGTTCAAAACAAAAACGCTAAAGACAAAACGCAAATGCAAATTTCAATAGACTCCGTCCTTAGTAAATTACACAAACAGTTATTTTTTTGTTTTCTCGGGCTTCCAAATGAGTTATTTCCTCCTCGATGGTAGCGATAATTCTCGGTATTTAGGACCGATTCCGAAAACGCGCGTTTTTGTGCGATGGTCTGGCACGCAAACCAGCAATCTGAATCTGTCCGGAACGCAAATGAACGCCATCATTGCCACTTTAATGAAATTAAAATGCATTTATTCCGGCCCGAACACTATCAGTCTGGCAGGCGAAATTCTTAGAAGAATATACACTTAGCTAATTAATTAACACGAAGGGGAGGATTTCGCATGCAAATAAAATGGTTCAGAAGAATGAGACACATATATCACTATTCTCGACCGAATAAAGAAAAGCGATGTTTCACATGCGAAGGATAATGATTCGAAAAGTGATTGTACCTATCTTTGATCATCGATAAGTTGATTTTAGTAAAGAACGGGATATATAACAAATTTAGATAGCGATGCAATTTCACTAATATATTTCAAATAGAACAATACTCTGAAGAAAGTATGATCTAAGCTTTAAAAAGCATCAAATGTTGCTGATGCGTGTACAGTTTTCTGGTTCGGAACAGTATCTCAAGATTTTGAGAAGCAGCCTTTGCAATTCCAGCGACATGATTGTGTCGAGATATATTGGTGTCCATCCCAACAAACTTTCTTTCTGACATCATTATATCCGGTTCGGAGATATTTATTTCGTTGGATAGAACCGATGCTTGGGTTTTTGTGGCACTGAATTGAACTTGGTTACTGTAACCCCAATTTGAAATCACTTATGGATCCTCATCGGGATATTCAATATCCTGCTTCCGGTGACGATATGCCCCCGTAGTCAATGTTCTGGAATCCAAATGAAATGACGAGACAAGTGTGCTGTCGTCGAGTGCTGATCTTTGCCGATCCCCGATGATCAACTTATGACCTATTTTGTCGAAAGCTTCACCGAAATCCATATATCACATAAACTGGATGGATCTGCAGAGGAAAAAAACTATGTTATTGTTTTATTATCCTATTTTGTGTATATCTTAAGCTGAGCAATATATTGGATTCTTGGTTTTTCCAATAAGTCGTTGATATACATTAAAAAGAAGGTTGGAGACAATATGTGTCCCTGGGGAACACCAATGTTAATGGTGAAAGTATTGGAGAGATATCCATCGACGGCCACTTGCAGGGAACATTCTTTCGGGAAGCTGAGGAGCCATGCATGAAAATGATTCGACAAGCCATAGCATCAAAGTTTGCCAGCAAACCCTCATGCCACACACGGTCAAAGGCCTTAGAAAAATCAAGCGCAACAGCTTTTGATTCTCCACAAGCCATAGCACTCAAGTGGTGAAACAGAAAATCCTAAATTTGCTTTCATTTGTCTATCTAAAATTTGCGAAGGGGTACTATTTATATTTTGAGAATAACAAATAATAACCAACATGTTTTAATCATAATAGCTTTATTGTTTCTCGAAATATTCACCTTAATGATTAAAGAAGTTTTTCCATTCTTGAAACACCTCCAAAACATGGTTTTTGAACGCTTCAACTGCTTCTTTGGCACTTGTAAATCGTTGACCACAAAGTTAACCTTTGATATTCTGGAACAAGAAGAAGAAATTGGGTACTAAATCAGGACTGTATGGGTCATTCTCATTCGATGTTTTGACTGCTCAAAAGGTCACCTGTTTGATGAGATGTATATAGATAGACATATACTTTATTGTCCAAGAAAATACAAAGCTTGTTAAAAAATGTGGTATATATAGCACTTCAAAGCATAAAAGGAAAGAAACAATTCAAAAACACAAATACACAGAAATACATTTTGAGCAAAACTAAGTTTACATATCTAATAGATAAAATATAACAATAGAAAATAAAATTTAACAAAAAGTAGACAAAATAGTTTGTATAGTCCCTTTCAAAAGATGTAAATAACAAATATATACAATTTGAGCATAAGTTTACATGGGTTGGCAATAAAATAAAATCTATCTCAGTATAAAATATAATTTAAAGTATAAGTGTCAATATAAAATGAACAGCTATATTGAATCACAGCAATGTTCCATTGTAATATTCATCAAGACTGTAGTACGCTTCAGTTGCAAGGGCATCTTTAACATGATTTCTGAACTTTTTATAGCTTTTTTCCTTTCTATAGAAGATGAACAATTTTCTACAAATGGATAAATAGGTGCATTTCGCAGTCATTTCAGAATAAAAGAGTGAAACACGGCATGTTATTGGATACCGTACTATAATTAATTTTACACGGATTCGAAGCAACTTCATTTTCTTGTGAAATGATGCAGGAAATTGATTTGCCTGTTGCTATCATCCGAGGAAAATTGATTACTTCTCCTATGTCCAGGAATCCAGTTACTCTGATGTATTTAGAATATTCGTGGGAAGCACTCCATTGTTTTAGATATAAAATGATGTGAAACATTTGTGTCACCGATATCTAAATTAAATTGAAGGGATGCAACAGTTGATTTGTCGCAGCATAGTTGCTCAACTTTATATAACGAACTTCCTTGAAAAGTTTTATCGGATAACTAGGAGCAGTTTTGGCGGAAACATTGTAAAGATTTATCGCAACATTCTTTTGTGGTGAATGCTGAATAGTGCAAAAGTTCTGTATTAGGGCACCACATTTTCGAACATTCATTTACAATGAAAAATATATCTGATGAATTATATAAAGTTTCATTGGAGAAACGCGGCCGCAAGTGTATTATATCTCACCTTATTTTTTGAACACGTTGTTTTTGACAGTAGCCCAGTTGAGTTCAATGGGATTCAAGTCTGGATGGTAGGATGAAAGTCTGTATTCAAGCAGAACCTCATCAAATTTGCATCTGATATTATGATTTTTATTTACCTTGATCAACTCGAATACTTTGGGTTCGAGCATGTTAGGGATGAATATAATGCTTTTTTCGGGCAGTCACTTCACCATGTCATCCTTCCTAGAATTTGTGTTGGGGGCTGGATTGATATGAATATGTTATTGAGCATTATCGGTGACGACTACCGAATTCACAGGTGAATTTGGGATCAACTTTTCTTGTAACAATTTACCATAATTTTCAGAATTCATTTCTGGAAGATAATATCCTGATATTGTTCCTGATTTAAATATACGCCGACAAATAAGTATGAAGCCTCTGCCACCTCCTGCATGGACAATAACGAGTCTTGGTCCCATCGCAATAGTTTCAAATAACCCTTTGGTTGTTTCATCCGTCCAGTTTTCGGAAGAGATATGTCCATCATGAAGGTATGTTTCATCAAGAAATATAGTTGGTTGCTGCCGGCTACGAAAATAACTGATTTTTTGTAAATACCAGACCTTCAATATTGAAGCATTTTCTCCATTGAAATTTTTTTATTATTTTCAGTCCTCCATTTGAAACCTATGGTTCTTGTCTAGTACTCTTCGTTTCTGGAAGAGCTGTAGTTTGGGCAGTGTGACCTCCATCTGTGATTGTCCAACACCTTTTTGACCTGGTCTATCTTCTTGACAAGTATAGAACATGTTCAACAAAAGTAATTTGGATTTTGATGCAGAATTCAAAAATGATATAATATATAGGGTGTTTCATTTGAAATTTCCAAGTTAATGTCTGTTACATGTAGATGTTTGTGCGCCATCACGTTCAGCGCTTGCTGAAGTTGGTTTAGTCAAGTTTCTAGCTATATACAACAAATTAATGAACATGTCAGCAGCCCCAATTAATAACTGTAAAGTTCAGTTGGAAATGAAATATCAGAACTTTCTATATTATCAAAGGTTCTAGAATTATCCTGGCAACTTTCGCCACAGGTATAATGGAAACTGAAGCGGTCAGGAACAGAACTTTCTAAGGTGAACAAGTTGGAAATTTCGTTATTTGCTGAATTTAATACCCGCGACTGAGCTGATTACATAATTTCCTGCCTTTGTTTTGTCAAAATGGGGGAAACTTCGATGAATGAACTCGAATAATGTAAGTAGTTTGCCGACTGGATATGGGTAGTAATGAAGCGATTCTAGTAGTTGATAATGTTTGTCGCTATGTAAGTAAATCGATCAATCGTCACATTATACGTGTGGCAAACGGAATAATTGTTCATGTCGCCACTCAGCTGAATTTCAAACAAGGGCATATTTCATCGGAACACATATTTCTTACGATAGAACAAAAAAAAACATTTCGATTTGATCAAAAATGAATCCAAATCAAAAATTCCAAATAGCACTTGTATATTTTTCAGACCATTCGATAGATAGGTTACGTCGTCATGACGTTATCTGGTGCGTATTGATGGAATTCGCTCGGAATACCTTCATATTAAATCGGGTGTGCCACAAGGTTCCATTCTAGGACCACTGCTTTTCAATATCTATACTTCTTATCTCATCAGAAGTTTGAATCATTGTAACGTTCATCTGTACGCTAATGACACACA
>WOGN01010089.1:0-10542 GCA_015342105.1 Leptinotarsa texana | reverse complement strand
CGATCATGGCCACCTAGATGCAATTTTAAAAGTGACTCTGAAAAAATCAAGTAGGCTGAAAAACTTCCGGAAATGTCAGTTTCTGATCCAGAATTGTCTCAGAAATCCAAAAATGTTACAATATACAGGGTGTTCCATTTAAAAATTCAGAACCGGAGCCATTTCCGCTGAAACCGGAAGTGACCAGAAAGTAAAAAATATATGAAAACTCTCCTCTCCACATACCATTTATCTGTACCAAATCTCGTTTTGATACACCTAATAGTCTAGAAGTTATGACTTGTCTAATAGATTCGTTGACACCCGGTATAAGCTTTTTGATAATGAATCAAAACATTCGGTTTATTTGCATAATGTGGCCTGTTTGTAATGATAGAGACGATTCATTGATTGAAGAAATATGGGTTTTCATCAGCCAAAGCCATCCCAATTTTTAAGAGGGATGATACCCAATGTATTGAAAATTATGATCATCTCATTACAAACATAATTGTTTAGACCTTTTTGGGTCAATCTGCAGACGTATTACAAAAATCAACATATGATCGAAAGTTTGCAAATACAATGTTTACCGGTTTGACATTAACCAACGTTACAACATTTCAAATTATAATTTAATTTTTTTTTTGTTTTCCTTGAGTTTGGCTCGACCGTCTTGTTTTAATGATTCATTTGAAATACAAAATTGATGAAGAATTAGCTGAGGTCACTAAAGAAACACTTTATTTCAGATGCTGCTGCTTGAAAGAGTGGAGAACTTGCGAGAAGAAGCTGAAGACGTTTTAGATGGAGTTGAAAACCCTAACCAATTTTTCAATCGAACAGTCATGAGATAATTAATATGTAGTCAAGTGAAATTTACTTTGTAAAAATGTTTAATTACCGTTTTTTGTATAAACAAGGAAGCAAACTTAAAGTAGGTAACTTCTTTCTATTCTTTACATTGTTATCCTTTCTAAAATCCATAAAATAAAACAAATCATGTGATAAATCCTTCCAAGTATTCTTGAAACCATAGTGTTGTACCCACTTGATGAACTCTTCAATGTTCTCAAATCTGCTCTCAACTTCAGCTATTTTCAACGTTCCTCTGAAAAACAGTTTTTTTTTTTTCAAATTACAAAGATGATGGACGTTAATGGATTGACAATTAATATCATCAGCGGTTGATGTAAAGCTGACAATTTTTAAAACGGTTATGTTTCTGGTACAACTCGTGATGTCTAACAATACGTTTCTCTCAATAATTATCATTGTACTTAGAAACAAAGCCACTTTACAAATGTCTGTCAGTTTTAAGTCAATCTCCAATCAAAAATACCTGATGCAAAAATCATCTTGGTAACATGAACTACAGTATAGTTTACAACTCACCCAGTTTTCAAGACCCTGTTGGCTTCTAATATATATTCATTCAAATTTGTTCCCATAAGTGACAAACAGAACACAACTATATCTACAGAACTGTTTTCTAATGGAACCCTGGAGATATCACAAGCAACTACAGTTTCGTCTGTTGCCACTAGATCAAAGGAGAATACTTTTTGCTTTACCGTCTTGGACAATTTTGCATCTCCACAACCAAAATCAGCTATGACATGAGATTTTGGCCTGCAAATTGAAAAAAAAAGTTGAGTATGTTCTTGGAATTGGAAAGAAAGTTTTCTTTTGTTATATAGTAATATAGGATAAAATATATACTTCTGAAGATACTCAATTCCTCAGAAAGGAAAAAATTGTAGCGGTGTCTGTATGACAATGTTATAATGAATAGTTATAGATATTTTTCATAGGACCTTTTGTCTTAATAAGAAAAATGATAATGAATATCAATAAACTACAAAGAACAGTCCTGTATGATAATTTGTAGATACCTAAACAACTAAATAAATATTTCGGTTTTTTTTCGGAACCAAAAGGGCTATCATTCAAGACTACACAAAAATATGCTTTCATTACCATGATTCAACTGACATTTTTCTCTCTCTTTTAGAGATCTCCCTTGCAAAATCTTGAATTAGAATAGCCTTGAATAATCATATCTCAACTTTTGTATATTTAGTTTATGAATATTGAAAGCTGTGAAAATTTCACATGGTTGGATAAAAACTTGTATCTAATTTTCTTAAAGTGAAGGGAAATCTTAAGATAATTGTCTGAAATGCTTGGAAATTGTGAAAATGTACCATTGAAAATAAACACTGACAAACAAAATGAAGTATCTCAAAGCAATGACAAGCTGATCAGACATTCATTTCTGTAACAAGCATTGAATAAAATATAAACATTTCATTAGAAGAAAATGTATACTTTTTAGTGTCTACAGTGCGCGTGCGTGGCATCTGGTTCCATATATCACAAAGATGAATTCCGAACACAATGCCCAAAAACAAAGCTTTTGTGATCCAATACCCGGCAGTACTATTTCAACCCACCATAGATCTCATCACTGATGCTGGGCTGAACCTCGTATGCATTGTTGGGCACAACTGTCCTTAAAGGATAAGGTTAAGTAGGAAATGGCAATGATATCTTTGCTTAAGAAGATACCATCTGTGGGATTGACACAAGACTAAATTCACAAATATCAAAGATAAACAAGGTTCCCCAAAGCGGTCCGTAGCAAAGCCATGTTTCCACATCGACCGCTGAACAATATTCCTCCTGTCTTTTTCTGTAAGGCAACTAGTTGAAACTAGAGCCCAAAAACAAATCATTCATGATCCAGCACCTGAGAGCTCTATTTCGACCCACCATAGGCCTCATCAGTGGTCCAGGTTGAATCACAAATGCATTGTTGAACATCTGTCGATCTCATAGATGGTGTTTTCATAAGGGGACAGTCATCGCCAATTTCTTCTCATATTTAGTTAAACTATGAAGAACTTGTCTCATTTTCGAGACTGAATACATGACCAGAATAGTCACACTCAATTAACAAAGTGAAGCAATTTATGAATAAACCCATACATTCTTAATTTCTCAAAATATATATTGACCCAGTTCACATGCAATGTCATACAGATCATATTGTATCTAAGCTGAGCAGTGTATACTTTGTCATCGGACAATTGCAAGTAATACTGTCTCTGGAAACTTTCAAGCTGGCTTATTATGGGTCTTGTGCATTCAAAACTGAACTTTATTTGGTCTCATTTTTTGAGGTAATTCTGCTCACACACAAAAAGTATTCTTGTTACAGAAAACAATTTTGAGTTGTATGGTGAGAGCCAAACCTCAAGATAGAGAGAGATGTAGAGAAATATTTGTTTGGTTAGGGACTCTAACTTGCTCATGCTTGATATATATTTGATAACTTTTGAGAGGTTTTATGATACACGATTAATGCACACACAATGCTAATCCTACCCATTGCCATTTTTTTATTTAGGGCTGTTTTGTTTTTTGTTTAGGGCAGAATTCATATATGTATCAAGATATAATTTGCTATAATAACACAGTTGGTTAATAGGTGGAATTGAGACGTTGATATTATTCAAATCATTATTGTTTGACGTTTTATGTACAAATGCATTTCATTCAATAGATAAAATTTTGACATTTCAGTCATAATATTGTTGTATGTTTTCTTAAGTTGTGTATAGTTCCTTTCTATAAATTGTGTAGTCCTTGAATATTGAGGATATGCAATGTCTGAATAGTCCGATAAGTTTCATAACCTTTGGAACCTTTGGTGTAGTAATGAATATTACTGGAGTTTTTTCCCAACACCAAATCGTTATTTTTACACCTTGACAAATGTTTCGATCACCAAGTGATCATCTTCAACAGGAAGATAAAACTGGATCTTGTAGAACTTCGGTGATTAACTATATCTATGTATCTCTTCAATTTTTTTCTCTAATATATACTTACATTGTTTTAATACTTTTGATGATTACATCAAGTGGATTCAAAGGCCACCTTTTAACTTGTTTTCTATACCCCTCATGATAAGCCTGGAAAGCATCCGGATCACTTTGAAATATCTTTTGAGCTTCTTTGCTATTCGTAGTATATATTTGTTCATTAAGAAAACGAAATCTTGCAGCTTTCAATTTATCTAACATCTTCTGTCTCAATGTGGGCTGAGGTTTTCTGTCAGTTGGTTTTTCAAGTGCCTGTTTGAGTTTTTCAAAAAACTTTATTTTTTTAGTTACTGACTTGGTTGGATGGTCAAAATTAAATTTTTTTCTTGAAGATTTGCTGAGTGCCACTATTGGTTTTTTGTTACCATCATTTTTTATCAATATTTCTTCATCAGTTATGTTTACTTGATTTATTAAAGTTCCATGTTGCATTGTGGTTTCTAATCTTTTTTTTAAATTCCTATATTTTTTCTTTGCCTTTGAATGTTCATTTTTCATACGTTCAGAATTCAAGATGTTATTATTATGTTTCTTCTTTTCTCCTTTATCACCTGATATTTCCACTTGAACTTCATTCCTATTATTGTTTTCACCTTCACAATCTTTGGTTTTAACTATATTTATACTCTGGCGCTCTTGTTTCTTTCTTATTCTCTTTAAACGTTTCTTCTTGCTTTTGGTGAAGATTTCCAACATTTTTGATTTTTCATTTGGTTTAGTATTATTTGATTTTGAGTTTTTTTCCAAAGAATTTCTATGTTTTTTACTCAATCGTGAAATTGATTTCTTGAGTTCGTTTTGGTCCTTTACTTCTCTTTTAAGATTCTTGATTAGATCCTTAAAAAACAAAAAAATCTCAATAATTTTGAATAAATCAACAAACTATATTTTTCTTATTTTTCTTTATATATAAAAATCAGAAGATAACATGTTGAACATAATCACTGATAGCATTTATTGACATTATCATGTTGTATTATGATTTTGATGTTAAATAAATTTCTCTTCTTTTGTAAAAACAAAACCTGACTTCATTACATATTTTGAATCTTTTCTAGTCAAATATTACATAAACATTTACTGTTAAGTAGATTTTCTAACTTATACACTGCACATTCAATTAAATAGAGCCAATGTACTTGTGACACACTGTTTGGAACCTTTGGTGTAGTAATGAATATTACTGGAGTTTTTTCCCAACACCAAACCGTTATTTTTAACACCACAACACGTGTTTCCATTACCAAGTGATCATCTTCAAGAGGAAGATCAAACTAATCATACTTACAAAGGTATCCTTATTTATACCATAGATACCTGTTCTAGGTACCTGCGTCCTAAATTAATTTTACAATGTGTCCTTATGTAATCTGTTTAAAAATCTGTTCTGTTTAAAATCTCTTTTTCTGTTAATCAGCTGTCGTCCCCATACCAAGGACAACTCTCAGAAGTTAAGAAACTTGTGCGAGCTAAGGACTAACGAGGTCAGATAAATCTAATAATTGAAATATTATAAGCTATATAAAATTAATTTCACAAAATTGCCTTATGTACTAGTCTTAAATTAATTTTACAATGTGTCCTTATGTAATAGTCAGGTAAATCTAATAATTTAAAAATTATAAGCTATATAAAATTAATTTCACAAAATTGCCTTATCTACTAGTCTTAAATAAATTTGTGATTGACGACTTGTTTACTTTATGGTAATTCATGACCACTTCAATGAAATGAATAAAAACACTTTTGTCTAAATACCACTGGTAGATTTCATTTATAAGACTGGTTTCAGCTTTGACCCCAGTTTTATACTTGATAATGGGGTCAAACCCAAAACCTGTCGTATAAATAAAATCTATCAGTGGTATTTACACAAAAGTGTTTTCATTCATTTCATTTAAGTTAATTTCACAATATTGCTTCATCTACTAGTCTTAAATTAATTTTACAATGTGTCCTCATGTAATATTCAGGTAAATCTAATAATTGAAATATAAGCTATATAAAATTAATTTCACAATATTGCCTTATCTTTGTTTGAAGGTGGTATCTACTAGTCTTAAATTAAGTTTACATGTGTTCTTATGTAATAGTCAGGTAAATCTAATAATTGAAATATAAGCTATATAAAATTAATTTCTCAATATTGCTCTATCTACTAATCTTAAATTAATTTTACAATGTGGCCTTATGTAATAGTGAAATTAATTTTATATATCCTATAATATTTTAATTATTAGATTCACCTATTGTATATATCAAAAGAGGTTTGAAATTTGAAATAATTTTTAAAGATATTATTTTTATGAATGTTTGTATTGTGGCTATCAGGGTTGTTGTAAATAATACAGTATACATAATGTGTGTGGTGTACCATTCTCCCGCAGCATCACATGCTGATTTTTTAGCATTCTTGGAAGAGAAACTAGAAGAGATAGTAAGTTGTAATTGTGATATTATTATAGTGGGCGATTTCAATCTAAATCTTGAAGGCACAGAGAACACTTACACCCGCCCACCACTGGCGGGCGGATTTGGCCTGCGGCTCGTAGTTTGGAGACCCCTGCTATAGAGGAATTTCTGGCATTGGAATTCAAACACTGAATGTTCACCGATGTGTAAATACGTATAATATAGTTTTCTTTTTCTTTTTATCTATATTCTTAAATTTTTTAATTTTTATCTAAGTAACGTGAAATTTTTGTATTCCCATGACTGTTAGCGACTTTTTGACCTGCCAATTGTATGTAAGTGAGGCCAATAAATACCTCTACTACTACTACTACAAGTTTAGCCAAAGTATTTGAAGATGATCTTATTCAAATGAAATTTTAGTCCTGTCAACAATTCAGATTTCGAGAAAAAAGTTCAACTTAAGATGAAATTTGAATGTTAACAATCCAAATATAGGAGGTTTTATAGACAATGCTTTCGATACCTACTCAAACAAAACATAGTTATTGGTTTCCGATTGATAATGATATGTTATCTTCAAAAAGATTAATGAAATCACAACTATGGCAAAGATGTAGTCACTAGTAGGTACATGTCAACTCAGAGGCAATGTTGAAAAAAAAAATTGAATATGATGTGCTTACCCCAGTTTTCAAATCTATGTTGAACCAGTTGGGGACGTAAACCATTTTGAACCTGTTTTTCTCCTCGTCGGGAAAACTGACTTGACCTAGATCTTCAACTTTTTTAGCCTGAAAATGTTTTTCATAAATATAATGTGTGTAACGAATATAATTGTTTTTTAAATCCTCATGTGTCTATCAGAAATTTGAAAATGGTTGATTTGTCGACAATATTATTTTTGTGAGGTTGGAGATACAGAGATAATCCAACACACGCAACAGAACTGCAACACTCTTCTCGAAATTTCAGTAACAGCTTTCATTACATTACTTTACAAAAAAATGTCATGGTCAGTGCCAATATCAAACAAAAAGTATTACAAGGCATGGTTCTTGAGCTACTAATCTTTTGTGTGGGAGAAGAATAACAAAGCAAAAAAACCTAAAATTTTAAGATGAAATGTTCAGAAAACACAAGTTTTTTGAAAACTAACATGATTTGATGATGTCCAAATAAATAAACACATAAATAATCCGAAATCAAATATTCTTCTGAACATATTTTACCAATAGCAATGTCCAATTACACATAGAAACAATTATGTTACCCTGAGAACGTCGTATACCGCTACGTTATCCTGTGCATCTTTCGTTAAAATATGTCTTTTGTCGTTTAGAACAACAGCTTGTCTTATCGCTGCCCCACCAGCTATAACGGACAGAGGAGATGTTGGCATCCTAGCCTCTTCTTTAAAATGCTTGTCAGTAGGTAGTTTCCAACATCTGATATTAGAATCTGACGTAGATACCTGAAAAAAGTTATGGGCATCAGTTATTTTGAATACACCCTTCTATTTTTTAGAGTGTTTGATTTACATTTTCCAAATAGCTACAACATTATGGAATTGCTGGAAACTGTCTGAAATGGTTTAAATCCTACTTTACAGAACGTAGACAACTTGTAATAAATTGATGGAAGTAGCCGTTACTACGTGGTGGGAGATCATGATGAAAAGAGAAATGAAAATTTCTATGTTTTTTAACACTTTTATTTGTAACTAACGTTAATGCAGTTTCGTCCTATATGGACATTTTATTGTTTAAGATTGAAAATGTCCATATAGGACGGAACTGCAGTAACGTTAGTTACAAATAAAAGTGGTAAAACCTAAATCTACAATTACAAAATAACTGAGATAAAGGACAGCAGGTGTATCGTAATTACCTAAACGTATACTGTCAGGACAATTATCTGCAAAAATAAAAAACGTGTAGGCTAAAATTACCTTCGACAAATTGAACCGGTATAATGTGTTGCCTATATCTCAGGTACTTTTACTACTCAAATATCGATTATTGTGTTCGAATTAAATCGCCCAGTTTTTGTCGGTTTCCTCATAGTATGAAATACGTTGTTTCCTCGAATTTTTTCGCAGTTCCTAGGAAATTAATGTATCCTATGGACGGAGGATACATCAAATTTCAAAATTTGATGTATCAAATCAAATCGGTTTGATCAAAATTCCAATTAAGTTTCCAAATCAAAATTCTGATTAAGGTTTTCTGAGCCTGGTGCAGGTAAAATTTTCATTTGAATGAAAAATTATTATTTATATAATTTGCTGTTTTCACTTTCATGGAATTTCAATATTTCTGTTGGGAGTTAAAAGTGTTGGAAAACGCCCGAGTTTTATTTAAATTATTGGCAAGTGCACGAACCTATCCAGCTCGCCCGTCGTGGTGTTTTGTTACATATTTTGGCGCTCCAACGTATTGCCAATAATCACTAGGTAACGTTGGCCGACAACTTTTCTCCACTTCTTCAGCACTAATGGGGTTAGATCACTCTTCGATTTCTTCAAGACCGTTAACAAGAAGCTATGCTCGAAACATCTCTGACAGAAATACAGAAAATCTAAATTCCATGTCACACCCTTCTGGAAATGTACCTTGGGCCGATACCGTAGCCGTTCGAAAAGTAATAACGAACGAACCACCACCTCCTGACGATATTCGAGTAACTTCAATTCCCGCATCCCAAGGTAGGAATTTTCCAATTTATACTAATACCTTTTCGGTAAGTTAACTATTACGATCATCATCAGGTCATCTGAGAAATTCACAAAATTTTAGAGACAGACTCAATTTCAGTGCTCCAAACATTGATACTAATTGCGCAATTGATCCTAATAATGATGCTGCTTCTAAAAATAAAAGAAACTATGGAAGTAATGAATATGCTAGGAAATGTTTTCCATTTTTTCATAATACTAGTGTACCTATTGTAAACTCGAGAAATCCTAATGAGATTCCAATAATAGACAGACAAAAACCTTTCATAAATACCACTTTTCCAAATCAATCTGACAACTTTTGAATTTTAAGTCCAATCATTTTCAGAATAGTAGAGCTGAAAACGTACCAGCCGCTCATATAAGCACCGGACAATTCGTCTCTGAAAATTATATTATAACTCTGAAAATAATAAAAATATCTTTGGCTGTAACTTTTGTAAAAAAGAGCATAGCATTTATTATTGGCCAAGTTTCTTAAGGCTATCAATAAAGGACAGAATTTCCAAAATTAAGCAACTCAAATTATGCGAAAATTGCCTCCGTAGTAATCATCAAGTAAAGGACTGTAGATTTAATGGTTGCAAGGTTTGTTCTAAAAAACATAACACCTCCCTTCATGAGGAAACGGAAATAAATGAAACCGCAGTTTTTAAAACATAAAAAGGGTTTAAACGACAACATTGATCAACAATCAAGTGAAAATAAAATTAATAATAGCAAGTCGGTGTGCGCTCTATCTAAAAAGATTGCGACAAATAGCGCGCTTCTTTCAACAGCGTCCGTACTAGTAAGGGACGACAAAGGAACTATTAAAAAGCACGTGTTCTCTTAGATTCCGGTTCTATGTCAAGTTTCATAATCACCGATATGAGCAAAAAACGTAACGTTACAAAACTGAAAACGCGGTAGCTGTTTCCGGTTTGAATAACTCAATTTCTTATGTTGAGTATAAATGCAATTTGCAATTACAATCTATTCACGATTCATATTGTTTTGATGTGTCATGTTTCATTATCGATAAAATAACAGGTATTTTACCTGAATGAAACATAAACAGATCGATTTTGGAGATCCCACTGAACATGAAATTAGCTGATCTGGAATTTCATATACCGGGGCAAATTGATATACTAATAGGTTCCGATATTTTCTGGAATCTTTTATGTGAAAAAAGAATAAGCCTGAGCCCTCAAAAACCTATCTTGCAAAAAACAAGATTGGGTTGGTTTGTAACGGGTCCTGTAAACATTATTGCCAAACGATCCCCTTGTAATTTCAGCAAAATGAGGAGATTTTTTGCGAAAATTATTTCAGGGAAACAGTTCGACGAAATAACGATGGTAGGTTTAGAGTATCTCTGCCTCTCAAAGACAGTGTTAGCAAATTAGAGCACTCTCGTCATATGACCATTAAACGCTTTTATCAATTAGAAAAAAGGTTACAATCAAATGAAAGGCTTTCCGAGTTATACAAAAACTTTCTTACTGAATATAAAGATTTGGGTCACATGTCGGAAGACGT
>WOGN01010088.1:0-10542 GCA_015342105.1 Leptinotarsa texana | reverse complement strand
GAGATGATTCTCAGAGACTACCACAAACATGGAGAACATTGATTGCACGCAAGATACCAGAAAATAACTCAGGTACACGGTCAGGTACACCAGTTACCTGCAACAATGACATAAATAAAGGCTTCGAACAACAAAATGACCACTTCGAACGTAGAGTAGAACGCAGCACACATAGCACTAGTAACGAGACTTGGGGACAAAGGAGATTACGACCTTGTCCTCGAGTCATGTAAGTACAAGTGATTCTTGAGAATGGCTCCGAAGCAGAAGTCGAAACGATGAAAATTACAGACGCGGTTCAACCCATATATATATATATATACAGACAAAGATTTTATCGAGTGTGTATGATGTTCAAATCAAAAATGAAAAAATTAGTGGACATAACACTCCAAAAAGGGGGCAAACCGCGGACACGTGCCTTACACTTGGCTGCACCGCGCCTCATCAACGCGGTGCAGCCAAGTGTAAAGATAGGCAACACTTGTTTGGCGAAAGCAGGAAACAACTCATATGCACGGAGTCAACAACAGGAGCCAACCGCACATTTGTGGTTCCAGTTAGAAGATCTAGAATTCCCAGGCTACATCTAACATGACCACGTAGGCAGATATGGATATCTGCGTGACATCCGGGTCCAGGATATAAATACAGAGAGAGATTTCATCGAGTGTGTATGATACAAATAAAAAATGTAACAACTAGTGGACATAACACTCCAAAAAGGAGGGCAAAACGCGGACACGTGTTTCTGGCTATTAGCCTCATCAGCGCGGTGCAGCCAAGTGTAGAGATGGGCAACACTTGTTTGCCGAAAGCAGGAAACAACATATAAGCACGGAGTCAACAACAGAAGCCAACCGCACAGTGGTCGCGACCATAACGGAATTCAGAAAGCTCTTCCTACATTTGACAAGCTGTACAAATATTATTATTTTTTTATAGGTTACGGATACAATATTGGTGCATTCTTCATAATTTATTAATCAGTAAGAGACATAGAGATAAAGGCAGCAAATGGGTATCTGGTTGAGCAATAAGAAAAAGGAAACTTTCGTTTCTCCAATTGTACTAAAGTGAGTAAATAGCTACAGTGTCAATTTCTATGACTGAGGTTTCAATACGGGGACCTAGAAATTATGTTTTTTTATTACTTTTGAGTCGAGTGTTTTTAATGTTTAATTTTGTTGTTTAGTGTTCCAATAAAGTACATAAGTGAACATTTGTTTAACAATCAAATGAAAATCATACTACATCAAGTGTTTTTCAATTTTATAAACCCTTCTTCTTGCACCATCAGAGGACCTTGCGAAATGTATTTCGCAGACATTCAATTTAGGTATTGCGCCGCCACTGGTCTCAAGTCTTAGGATAAAAATGTTCAATAAACTTTAGTTTTTTGAGTTATCAACTGAAAGTAAGTAGTTGGATAATAATAGGACTAGCTACACATTGATATTCTTCCTGAACTCGTACACGTCAGATTTTGTGGGCATTTCTGATAAGTAGAAAAATAAGCGAAAAGACTGGGAAAAAAGATATAAATTATACATGTTGAATGATTTCATCATCACCGATATTTGAAAATTATACATCAGCAGAGTAATATTACAGATTTCAATCTGATGAGATATTTGTTTGTTTCCGATAATGATCTATTATTTCAGCATCCTAGGTTTATAACAAAATGCTAACATAATAATAAACGTTAGCCCATATGTAAACTAAGTCGACGCCTGCCAGTTTGAAAATTAACAAACTCATCTTTCATAATTCCCTGCCTCATCCTTCATGATTGAATTGACATAGGAAGTTTCAAATAATTAATGAGCTTTCGTGTTGGAAAAAATCGCTAAGCTTGTTGCTGTTATATTTGACGTAGAGGAAGATGGGAATAAAATTCCTTTGTGATACCTCTTCGTTAATTTTTCTTTCAATTATTCATGTTTGGACTGTTTCTCTCATTGAGTAAATGCTGTGTGTCCAATGGAATGGAACAAAATAGTCATGAGCATGACAGTGTTCCATGTAAGTGAAATTTTCACCTTTTATAGTATATTGTGTAGGAATCCTATTAATGATATCTGATTCAATTCTATAATGAATATTTGGAATGCAGACTGAGTCTAGTAGACAGGAGTGTTCTTGTATAATTCGCTTCTCATATAAAAGTATTTGCTTCGAAAATTTTTCTTTCAGGTAATTCAATTTATATGAGAAAGTAACTGTTTCAGTAAGGCTTTTTCTTACAATTTTTGTCTGAAAGCTATTTCTTTGCGTGATCTATACATTTGTGTATAGGGGTAGTTTTTATGAAAATGATTACTTCCTTTCTTTTTTTGGAATTTTTCCACATTTTTTGTATCGAGATGGAGAAGTAAAATTAATAAATACAATTCTGATAAGTATAACTTTTTTGCGAAAAATAGTTTGAATTTACACAGGAACTTATCGGGGTGAACTAAAAGTTTACACTTTCTGAATGCTTTATGAAGTTTTACATTATGATTTTCAAACAAGGTCGGTAAGAAACTTCAAACTAACGAGCGAACTAACATTCGCTCAAACATGTATTACTGTCACAAACTCCATAAACAACTTCTTCGTTCTTGGATAGGTAACATAATAATCACTTTTTTGCTGTAACACTTATTATTGAACACTTTTTTAACTCATTCCAAAATAAATGTGATCCATTCAATATTCTTTATTGTTTATTAATTCCTACTCGGACATTTAAACAAATTTCTTAATAATTAAATCCATACGAAAAGCATGACTGATGCTGACGAATGCGGACATAAAAAAATTGTGATAGAAAGGCCTATTCTAAGTTTGTTTTTGTTGGAAATGAAATGATGGCAGTGCAAAAGTATAATTACAATAAGCCTGAGTTACTTTTAAACGTTATATTGAACATATCAATAATTTATATATATTATGATGAACTTTTTTCTGACAGTCATTCATTCACAACAAATGTCAAACAATAACTGAAAATAAATGATTGATGTACAATACAGGGTGTGTTGCATTTTCAATTACCAACACCCCCACTAAAATTCGGTTGAACATCAATATTCATTTTCTCTAAACATATATCATGTTTTCGTCTGAATAAGGGTTTCGTCAAAATATCAGCAGCCATGTCTTCCGTTTCGATATACTCTATATCTATATATCCATCTTGTACTTTTTGTCTGACAAAATGATGGCAAATATCAATCTGCTTAGATCTCACAAGGTAACCATCGTTGGTTGCTAGATTTATTGCACTCTTGTTATCACAATATATCAAAAGTGGTTTCTTGAGTGCTTCTGGACAAAAATACGCACGCTAACGCATGCGCACAAAGAAAATTTGTGATATTTTATTATCAGATCCATTTACTTTTTTACAAATATCTTTTATTAAAAGTATTTGAATTTCTTGCATTTTTCGTATATCATTGTTTTGCACTATAAAGAGTGGGCCAAATTGGATACTTTTAAAGGGAAACTCCTTTTTTCAAACTAGATAGATGAAAACTGATGGCTATGTTTGAGATTCACATTTTATACCAAACTTGATGGTGAAAACCACATGTTTTTCGAAAATGTGCATTCTCGAAAAGTTGCTGTAACTTTTTTCCTGTGAAAAATTTCTTGTTACTATGAAAACATTTTCAAGTCACTTTTTTACGTAGAATTCGATGGTGCTAAAAAACTCATTTTTCCCAATGAAATCAATAGTTATTGACGGAAAACTATTTGTTTCATGAGACACCCTGTATATTTATGCATATATCAATAGGGCATAAAATTGCCTTCACACAAATGTAGCAAACTTGATATGGTTTTTTGAAATATAGAGCTTTTAGGTTTTTCATGTAGACTTTGGGAACAAAATTGTTCAGTAATAGCTATCATAGGTTGAGAAAGCTTTCCCCAGAAGTGATTATAACTCATAGTTTCAATAAAACTGGTAACAATTCATAATATATTCACCACTAATAAATGAAAGTTCGACAATAATAATATTAATGATAAATAACAAACAATGAAATATTTTTCTTCAAAGAAGGTGTTCGAAAGATCTATTAGCTTCTCCTGCACACAGGCCATAGTTTTTTTGAACTTTTTTTCAGCTCAATAAAAGTGAGAGAAGCAAAATTTTGCATCACTGCCGCTTCCAGTTCGTATCTAGAATTGGTCGGCAATTCGAGAATGAAATCTTCCAACCTTACCCAGAGGTAAAGTTCCATAGGCGTTAGGTCCGGTGACCTGACCGGCCGAAGAATGGGTGCTTGATTGGCTATCCCATTATTACCAAAATTTGCAGGCAAAAAATTGGTGACAATAGCAGTGCTGGGTTCAATAGTTTGCCTTGAAATTCCTTAAAATCTCTGAGATGTAAGAGTGCCATTATAAATGAACGGATCTATGATTCTAGCCCTGAAAATACCTGCCCACACACTAAATACATATCTTTCTTCATTTCTCTGCTCCACGATAGAATAGTAAGTAAGTAAATTTTATTCAGGTAATCATAATCTACAATATAAATTCAAAATCAAAACGAGATAACTTGTGAAACTAGAAATTGTGAGTCCAGGCTGAGCTACCTAAGCAATGCTATGTTGTAGTCATCAACCTAGATTGCATTTATCATTTACATACTGACTGGTGAGAAAAGAGAAGGAGAAAAACAAAGTCAAATTCGTTGGGAGGAAGAGAGAGTAAGGTTATTTATTGTACATTATATTTCTTATTATTATTCGAGTTCGTATACGGTCTGTTATAATTTTGGTTCACACATTCTTTCAGTTTTGATTTCATTTCACGTTCATTAGGAATGACTCTTATTTCTATAGGGACTAGATTTGACAATTTTGGAATGAAGTATGATATACATTTCTGTGTGTGTTTGAGTCCACAGAGAGAAACATTTACTTTCTGCTCAAATTTAGTACGTGTGTTGTTAGTATGACCTTTAGAACGTTTGATAATGTTCTACTGAGAACACCACATATAATGATACAGTACCTCAATAAAGATTCAGCGAGTGAGTTGTAAATCATAAGCAAAAGCTTTATATTATTCAGATTTCTGATTTGATAAAATTTATTCTATCAAATCAGTCTCTTAACTGTGTTATCAATGTGTTCTTCCCATCGCAGGTATTGGTCCAGATATACACCCAAATACTTCATGTTGTCAACTATTTTGATTATTATACATTATATACAATAACAATAATTATACATTATTATACACTGCATTGGTTCTCGACAGAAATACTTATGAACAGTGAGAGTGGTATTTAAGGGTTGATATTTTTTTTGTGGTGAATACAATGAACTTAGTTTTTCCCACATTCAGGCTCAGGAGGATTTTGTTGTGCCCGAGTGTAAGATTTGTAGCGATTGAAAATGCCAGCGCTGCTCACATAAACTTCGTCTGTTCAAATACAGTTTAACGAAAAATCACGCATTTGATCTGATAATATTTTCAAATTTGGGATTATTTTGAACGGCTCCTAAAGCGACTATTAATTCCAACTCATTGTCACTATTTGATTCATATAATTTTGTCTTTTTCTTTTAAAATGACAATCATTAGGTTTGTCTTCTCTCTGGATATATCTCTTGATAAAAATTGCTTGCTGCTTTTGTATTTTCCCTGGTTTGTATAAAATATAGACTATTGTTACATTTTTCCCCATGGGTTGACCAATAATTGACTTCACTGAGTAATCAAACTCAACTTTATTCCACTTCAAATATACGAATACTTTAACTAAAACTTCAACTATTATTTGAATGTCTATCGCCTTACTAAATCACTTCGCGTACCGCACTGTAACGTCTACTGTCCCGATATCCTCGTGGCTAGCTTTTAAATATCTTAATCGAATGTTGTCGAAATTTCTCCGAAGTTCTGTCGAAGTCGGCAACATTATTCTCCCTGCTTCTCGATTGTCGGGGAATCATCGTGCACTCGCGCGCTTTTAGCTACGTCACGCCTGGTTTATGGCTATCAGCGGCGGCCGGCGTTATTTTCTTTCGGGCATGATTTACAAAACTATCATATTCCACTTTTCATAATTCCTATACTTCATTGCTAATGTGTTTGAAAACTGAACAAAAACCACCATCTTTACTGCTCAAATGAAAATTTGACAGCTACCAGTAAAGATTTGCTTTGTTTTATCGCCGCATCGTCCAAAGCCTACTTGATCAAAGTGGGTGTTTCAAAGTCAACATAAAAAAACTTAAAGCTGACTAAAGATGACTCTTACAAAACATCAATTGTGTTACATTTTTGGAAAGGTAATTTTGAGCTCTATAGAATATACAGTGTCTCATTAAAAAAATAATTTTCTATCAATAACTATTGACATCTCATTTGAAAAATGTTTTTACACAATTGAATTGTACGTAAAAAAGTGCTTTGGAAGTGTTTTCACAGAAAGAAGAAATTTCTGACAGAAAAAAATTACAGTAATTTATCCTAAATGCACATTTTTGAAAAACATGTTGTAACTCAGAAACAATGATAGATATCGATATGCTATTTCCACCATTAAGTTTGTCATAAAATTCAACCCTCAGACGTAGTCATCAGTTTTAATCTTTGTTGTTTTGAAAACAGGAGTTTCCCTTAGAAAGTGTCCAATTTAGCCAACTCTGAACAATAGAGCTTCAGTTATAACTCATATATTTTTTGTATTTCAGTATGTCAGGTCTTCGTATCCAGCAAATGGCAAAGAGAAAGTATGACTGGGGGCTTTGGGCCGCAGGGCTTCTCACTGGGTGTCTGACAGAAGAGCATCAAGCGCTCTGGTGAAAAATAACGAAGAAACTGCTGCTCAATGTGTTTAAAGTGTTGGTGGTAATAACCTCCGTGAGGATTGTAGTGGTTCAGAATAGCTCAAGAGAACTGATCATGTGTATCTATAAGGGTCAGCGAATTCGTTGAACAGGGTATTTTATATGTTGAAATGCTGGCGATGCATAATGATAGTGTAGTGACTATTTAGTCGCAAAACGTGACATGTCACAATGTAGTTGCATAAATAACTTTTGTTGTAGATGCAAGTAATCACAGATCATTTGGTATTACGAAATTGTTATCCTGTTCAAAATTTTTGTTTTTTAACATACTGGGTGATACAGGTCTGACCTACTTTCTGCTTTCTTTCACGTATTCTAAAATGAAATTATCAAAATCTGGGAACGATATGTGATAAAAATGTATTCCTGAAAAATAATGCAGATCCTAATGTGAGTACCTTCGAGTTTTTTTTATTTTATTCAGCAAAAAGCTTGTAAGATCTTCTTGTTTCAAAACATATCTTTAGAGTCGAATATGGCAATTTCAACATAGTAAATGATCTGAATCTGCAATTTCAGTTCACATGATCATGGTTCAGGGTACCTACATGGATTTCACTCAGAGCAAGCTAATGAAAATCATAAAACTACTTGATAGGTACAATTGGAAAATCTGGCGTAGAATAATTCTTTTGGAAGTACTTTTTCCACACCAGAATGAAATATTGTCTCGTGACGCGCGTACCAATAACCAAGTTAGTATCATCGAGATATGGTACTGGTCTAAATCATCTGCTTATGATGTTATCTTGGTTAATGGTTGAAGAAACACGCGTTGAGAGACAGTGTTTTTTTTGTTCCGATATGAAAAAAGCATTTCAATTTGGTAATCAAGTATTGCTTCTCAATTTCACTACATACAAATTTATTGCAATCAGTTAACTCCGGTTATTATGCAGGTCGTTATTTTTAACTGATCTCACTACTGCTACGTCGGTGACGATTAGGTCGGAAACAAGGTTGGTTGAACTGAAAAAAGTTTAAATTTTAGGGAACTTGAATAATATTTGTCAGATCGAGAAAATCAGTTGTTGTTTTTGAAACATTCGCCAAAAACTAGAACTGTCAAATTTCAGATGATTTAAAAAAGGTAGAAATTTCAATACTGTTTTTTATTCATTATGATCTGATATGCGACTTTCCATTCATGCAATGCAGAGTATAACAGACTGCTGGTTGACACTGGCAGTCACAGCATTCTTGAAATGACCTCTGACTTTATGCCCTCAACTGTAAACCAGCGGGTGTTTTCAGTCGCATACCCAGGACAGTGATATCAACGACTCCCCTCGATAGGAAGACTTAACAGATTGTCTCTGGTATGGATTCCTGGCCATAGTGGCCTGGAAGGCAATAAGGCTGCTGACTTCCTTGCAAAGGAGGGTGGTACAAGCAGCTTCATCGGACCAAAACCTGTCATTGGCATCGCCTTATGCTTTGCACCTGAATAGCAAAAAGATTTATAGACTTTTGGCAGAATCTTCCAGGATTGGCTCACTCCAAGGCGATTATTCACCCTTTGAAGCTAGATAATAAACAGTTGTTGGACTACAATAGGGATGAACCACGATGTCTAACAGGGCTTCTTACAGGTCACCGTCATTGGAATCATCATATGCATAGAGTCGGACTGTCGGAAGATAGTGTGTGTCGCCTCTGTTTGGAAAATGCATATCATTTCCGCAGTGACAGCTGGGGAAAATATTTTTGACACATTTGAAAGGTGAGTCAGCGCATTTCCCGCATTTGTTTCTGATTCTATTTAGGGTTGACCATGCTTTGCGGGGTAGATCAAATCCATGTAGTTCGCTGGATATGCAAGACATGTTGTGGTAGGCTAGTGGAGCATTGACCTCCCATTCTTTTCGCCAGCAGGCAGTTATGTCAAGACCGACATCATGCAGAGACTTTCCAGTTTTGAGAGGAGTCGGTTTCTTTAGAGAGCGAGGTTATAGGAGTGGATCGCTAGTTGCTTCTCTCTACGGGGGTGAGGTGCGGCTATGTGGCTAAACGTGGAGAGCCAGAAAATAGGTATTGGTTTGATCGTACCTGTAATAAGTCGCATTGTGTGGTTGAGCTGGACATCAACCAGGCTACCATGAGCGCTATTAAGTCACACCGGGGCGCAGTATTCAGGTACTGAAGATCTCAGTGTAGAGATTGATGCTCCCCAAGTGGTGCCGTATAGTTTCTGGAGGATGTTATTACGCATTCTGATCTTAGCTGCTGTTTTCGACAGATGTTCTTTAAAATTCAACGTTCTGTCTAGTGTAACTCCTAGGTATTTAGGTTGTTTATTGTGTTCAAGTAAAATGCCTTCAAAGTAGATTTACAGTTCTAAATTGGCTAAGTTCTTGTTCAGGTCGAAACTAGAGACCTCTGTCTCAGCAGCACTTGGTTTTAGTCTCCACTTGCGAAAGTATTGCCCGATAGCTGGCAGGTCGTATCCGAACTTTGGAATGCTTTTCTTTTATGCGGATAGTTGAGAAATGTTGCTGGAGATGTAGCTTTGTATGGGGAATTGTACCCTGGGGTCCGTATTTGGAAAAATAAACTTGATAATGAAAGCTTATAAACAATTTATATCGGATGATAACAAATGTGAAACAGTGTTGAAAATTCCCCTGACTTTTTACATTATTCTAAATGAAAGCGGTAGAGCAAAAAAAAGAAATTCGATAATTTTAGTTTTTGGTAATATTTCAAAAACAATCACTGAAATTCTTGATCTGAAAAGACCTCATTCAGTCTCACCGTTTCCGAAAGAGCAATGGTGGGTTTAGCTAAAAAATGGTCTGTATCATTATTTTCACGAAGTCATAAGTTTTTATCAAAAAAGAATTTGAATTTTTATTTGAATATTTTTTTCATGAAATTCTAATTACTTTGAAGTAAATATAGTTATCATAGCGACTGTCATAGCGACTATCTCTATCTGTATCTGTAGAGCAGGGAGGGTGAGTGTAGGGCCACAGCACTAAGGCCACATGTGGCCCATTGTACATCCTCCCAAGGAGTTGTCCTCCTAGGTAATCGTCCATCCTGTCCTTTCCAGGAAGGTAGACATGTCTCTAGGAGACAGCTCCTTTATATCGGAGGTGTGTCCACTAGCCCCATATTGTGGAATTGACAGTCAGTTGACAGTGGCCTGTCATAAATCCTATTGTTAGGCGTCGATTTTTCCTAGTCATCGCCAGATATTTCTTCGGCGCCAGCTTTCCAGGGTCGCCCAGGATGATTCTGGCAAGATTGCATCCCATTTCTTTAGGGATTAAACATGGTTGTGACGTTTGGCTAGTTCCACAATTGACGAAGTCATCAGGTCGTAGCTGCCACTGGGCCCTAAAATTCTTACTCCAGCCGCTTCCTTGGCTAAAGAATCGGTAATGCGATTACCTTCACTCCTGTCGTGCCCTTCAACCTATCTCAGGATAAGGTTATTATCTACCAAGGCTTTGGCTAAATCTTGGTGGCACCCTAGTCTAGCCTTGAGGTAACACGCTGTCTTTTCAAGGCTAATAGGGCTTGTCTGCTATCAGTGCAGATTGTTATGTTTTTGCCAGAAATTCTCCTTTCCTGGTTATTTCTTTTGTGGCGATTGAGATACTAGCCAGTTCTGTTTGAACCACGCTGGTATTTTTTCCCATTCCCCACTTAATCCTTAGGC
>WOGN01010087.1:0-10542 GCA_015342105.1 Leptinotarsa texana | reverse complement strand
CTTATATCTATAAGAATAAAAATAAGTTTGCAATAGATAACAATCATTGCTATAACACCCGTCATAGAAATTTCTTGCAGCCTGATTTTCATCGCACATCTCTGTATCAAAGAAATTTTTAATGTATTGGTTGTAAGCTCTATAATATTCTTGATGATCATATAAAACCATCCCCCAATATTCACATTTTTAAATCAAGACGGAAAAAGATCCTACTTAGTAAGTGTTGTTATTCCATAGAAGATTTCTTTTTATGACAATAATTTTTTATTTTTAAACTATATAATTGATTTTTTTATATATACATGTATATGTAAATTTATATTGTTGATATGTTCTTGCTCAATGTAATGATGTAACTGAAATATTGACATTTTTAATCATTTATGCATTTAATCATTGTGCATTCAAATTATTTATTATTACTTTTATTATTATTACTATTATTATTATACTCAAATATGTTCGGCTACAGCTGATTTGTCGGATTGTCCGAGGCGATAATTTCTTTTGTGTTCAGAGAGATGGACACCTACACGCAGCTACAAGGAATCCGGTATACCTCGGGTGTCCTTAGCGGTATACTTCGCTGGGGTCCTTAGCAAGCTTTAAACTTTGATAGTTTTTTTGGTCTAAATCCCTTAATACTGGTTTCACGTCGTGTTTTCCTAAGATTTTCCCAATCCAATCTGAACCACAATCTGTTTTCACATTCAAGTTATTGTTTAGGCCGTGGTGTGTACGTTTTTATACCTACCTGACGTTTCGTCTACTATGCTGTAGATATTATCAAAGGCGGTGTGATAACGGTCGCAGTGCCCCCAGTGTCCCGAGTCCTTAATAAATAGCTCCGTATTTCCTATGAATCATTGCCAAGTAGGTCCATGTCAAAAGTATTTGGCCAGCCCGTATAAGTTGGTGAACCAATTGCATTTACGATAGGTCTAGGTGGCACATTCTCTTTATGGATTTCTGATAAGCCATATAGACGTGGCGAATCCCGACCGAGACTTTTATATGTCACTGGATCGAGTAAGGCGACAATGAACATTATTGAAATCTGGCTACCTGATCTTAATGGTACACAAACAAGGTAAGGTAATCCAATTGAGAGAAACCAAACCACGCCTACCAATAATATAAAACCAGAATCAAATACTGTACAATAACTGTAATGTGTACCGCAGTAGTAGACTTAACGTCAGGCATACATTCTGACCACGGCCAAAAAACTCCGAAAATAGCTTTCACACAGTTATCTTCGGCCGTGAATGTTTACATTCGTTGAGTTTTCTTTGGAAGTTTAGCAAATTTAGATTTCTCACTATCCAGGCCAATGAGGCTATTTTCTGGGCAAGAAAATTCATCAAAATTACGAAAAGTGAATCACGTTTCGGTCAAACCTGCCGATGGTTCAAATATGGAGGAGAGGTATAAAATACAACACCGAGCAACTTTTTTTTATCAGTATTTTTTGAAATTTCCAGGAGAATCTTGATGTTTTTGAGGAATTTTGAAAAGAATGTTAAATTTGATAGACATATATAGAGTAGCACCTGACCAAAAGAAAGCAGCTGATTTTCACTCACTGCTCAAGCACAAACTGACTGCTAAGTCAACTTTCAATTGTATGTGATAATAAAAAACTTTCATACCTATGTTGCGAACTTTATTTGTGATACTGTATATTTGGTCAGCCTGCATATATGGTTGAATAATAGTAGATTCACAAGTTTCAGTGGCTCATAGAGAAAACATATTCATATAATGCATTACATTATGTAGCATTAGGCCAGGTTGCGATGATGCCAGAAATTATTTTGTCAAAAGCTAGTAAGATTGATCTTTTTATCAGAATACTACGGTAAAATTGTGCTAATGAATTACTGAATCTATCTCTATATAGATAAAAACACATTCCGAACAGTAAGAATATTCATTTTCTGAACGTTTCTTTTGAAAAATAAAACACCAACATAATATAAAGTTTATTTATGATTGAATTAATAAAATTGTCAACATCAATGCCACCTACAATATTCAATAAATAGAAGATATATAAAATTCTAATCCTGGTGAGGAGAATAAAACTTGGTAGACAAAAAAGGCGAAAGGGGATCCCCAAACCTCTCTGTGAAAGAGTCCTTATGCGCTTTAGATCTTGTTTCAATTACTTTGTCATAAAATCTTGATAACTTCACAGCATTTGATGTACCTGCAGCCAAATACCTTGATTGCCTACAGTCCATGACAATTTCATCACACCTCAAATGACTGGCAATAACATCTACTCGAGACTTCCTATCGGCTTGATCTAATTTTGTCCCGATTACGATGTATGGTAAAGTTGGGTTCCCAATAAAGCTTTCTTGATCGAAATCATCTACAACTACACTGGAAGGATTGGACACGGTAATCGATGGATTGGAATCTTCCCTCTCTCTATGTCTGTAGCTTATTTCTTGGACCCATTTGTGTAAATTCTGTTCAGATTTTCGATTAGTCAGATCATGAACCAAAATAGCCCCATGGCAAGGGTAGTAAAATACTGATCTAGCATTCCTATGAGTGTGACTCCCTCCAATATCCCAAAATTCAACAAAGAAAGTTTTTTGTTCCTTAGTACCTTCTTTGTACTCGTGTAATTTTACCTCAACAGAACAGCCTACCGTCCAACTAGGCGACCTTAACGGTTCATTGTGAGCAGCTAAATGAACGAAGGATGTTTTCCCAACGCCTGAGTCTCCCAAAACTAATATCCTCACTCGATCTATAACAGACATATTTATTATTTGCCTAAACACTTGTTTAATTAAAAAATGATAAACAAATAATTCATTTTATAAAGGTTAGGAATGTTTGAATGTTAGGAATTAGGAAGAAGTTAGAGTTAAGTTGATAATGGACTGGCCATTGAATAGAGAACACTGATTCAACAAGTAAGAAAGGATAGAGAGATTCCCTATTATTTTCATTGTAAAAAAATCATTTCTTTATTATAGTAAGGGTAGAGAGATTCCCTATTATTTTTATTGTAAAAAAAAATTAATTTTTTGTTATAGTAATCCTGAATCAATCGTCAATACCAAAAAAATCATGACTGACTGTTTAATCAGGTACATATTATGGCTTCAAAGTATGTAGTCACAAGCACGTTCTATTTTGTGTAATGACTAATGACATCATTTCCAAAACTTTTGTGTGCTCCCCAGTGCAATGTATGTAAAAGTGACGTAATGTGAGGTTAAAATTTTTCCTTTCCAATCCTCCGGACCCAAATTCTAACTGTCGCAAGACGTTCCTGTACAAGGTAGATGTTTGGGTGGGCAGGGGATATTATAAGGTTCTAAACATGTTTCAAAACGAATGGATAAATTCGAATTCCCAGCTTCAGAGTAGCTAACGAACAGGCGTGGGTCTCAATTTTAAAATATTTCGATCCCAACATTTAAATTACCTACAACAAAGTTGGTGAAACTGATTGGAATTACAAATAAAACTTTAATTTATTCATGACACTGAATTGAAAATACTAACTTTCTTCACCTGACAGAAAATGGAGGTATCTGGGACTGAGTGGGTCATTTCCAAAATTTTTAAAATTGCAATTGTTGATGAGAAGGTATAGGTTTGAGGTAATTTTTCTTTCAATATTCATAACTGATTGTTACTGAAGCAGATGGTACTATTAATTTATTATCGATTTTAATTGTAGTTAACATTTTAAAAAATTTTTTCTATTACAAAAATGTTCAAATTTGAGTATTGTGAAGATAAAGCGATCAGAAAATGTTTTTGAGTAGAGGTTTATGAGATGCATTTCAATTATTTAAATGAATTATGAAAATTCATACATGTCTTCCACTTGAAATGCAAGTCTGTGGTATCGAAAAATATTGCTCGTCCAATATAATTATATCTCACTCCGGCAATACTTCAAATGAAATATAGGTATTCATTTTTCAACTTAAATAAATCTTTATAATAAAACAAAAATGATCTCAAAAAACCGCACTTGTTTTGCATTGAAAAAATTTGTTTGAAACTGTGGAAAACAGTGATGCTAGATGCTAGCGTTACATTAGACGTCTGCATCAAGGTTTAGGTTAGGTTAGCTTAGGTCCAAAGTGAGTGGATCTATTCGACCTTCTACCGCAACCCGCAAGGGTTTATTGTGGCCCATACCTATTCAGACTCGACCAAATAAACCCAGCTTCTTATGAAGCCGATCAGTAAGGCTCTGCCGAACTCTAAAAACCTGATTCGGTCCCCAGCGGGGCAGGCACAAAGTACGTGCTCTGCTGTTTCATCATTTTCCAAACAGAGGCGACATACACTGTCTTCCGATAGTACGAGTCTATTCGTATGATTATTCAAATGATAGTGACCTGTAAGAAGGCCTATTAGACATCGTAGTTCATCCCTACTGTATTCCATCAACTGTTTGGTATCAAGCTTCGAAGGGTGAATAAACACATTGGAGTGAGCTAATCCTGGAAGATTCTGCCAGAAGTCCATGAATCTTCTTGTCATCCAGGTATTCAATCTTTGTTTGGCAAAGCCTAATGCGATGCCAATGACAGGTTCTGGTCCGATGAAACTGCTGGTAGCATCCTCCTTTGCAAGGAAGTCATTGCCTTTCAAGCCAGTATGACGCCAGGAATCCAGACCAGAGACAATCTGTTAGGTCTTACTATCGCACTTGTTTTGCATTGAAAAAAAAGTCGTTTGAAACTGTGGAAAACAGTGATGCTAGCGTTGCATAAGTCTACATCAATGGTCCTCGTATGGATCATGAATCCAACGTTTGAAATTTTATTTCTGAACTAGAGTAAAAAAGAACATTCGATCTGTTGATATGCGGAATTGGGGGGTTCTTAACGGCAAAATCAGGTTTAGCCATTGATTGCTAAATGAGAAATCGAAAGACAACTCTCTAAAGTCGAAACTTTTGCGAGCTATGGACTAACGAGATCTTACCTTTTAATGCGTTTTCCCTAACACGGGTTGGACGATGGGAAGTGAAAATCGATCTTTCAGCCTCGCGGATTGAACCACCGGTTCACACAGAGGTCGATTGAGCGAGAAGTGAGTGGAGCAAACCACTCACGTCAACCTAACTGGCTACCATCCCACCATCATCATCTACTCTTTAGTTTAATTTCCAAATCACAAAAACTTTCACATCCAATCTAAAACACATGAAATGAAATGTCGAATCAAATATTCTTCGACAAGGCACATTATGTCCGAGAGTACTTATGTGTGAGATTTCCATCAAACAATTTCAATTATAATATTTATTTAATTTTCTTCAACCAATTTTTGTGAATAGCGTTGATAGTTTCAAGTCTTGATACTATCAAAAAAACCTCATTTGACGTAGTAATTCATGATCCTGTATAATATGTTGGGTTAAATAGTTTGACACATTGAAAATAATCTCGAATTATGAAACAAAATGTGAATTGCCAAAGGAACCAATAAATAAACACCAACTTATTTCGAATTTTCTTTGCAAAAATGTCTTAAACTGTAGTAAATTGTGAGTAACCCAATAATTAGTTGATAGATGATATGGCTTTACCCATACGAGTCATAAGAAATCTACTGACGCCAAGATTTTCATCGCTAAGAAGAACATTCGCAGATAATGGACCAGCCTGTGTCAAAAAGGCCGCAGAAGATCCTTGCAAAACTAATTACCATAAAGGTTTAGTTGTTGGACTATACACAAATCCAGATGACCTATACGATCCAGGAAAGTTGACCCCAACCGGTGAACGATACGATACCATGGTATGCCATAGATTGTACGAGTTGTTGAAGTATGCTGGTCCTCCGGCAAAACAAGGGGAGGTTCGCGTCTTTTACAATATTGATGATGAATTTGCTATGGTTGCCGTAGTCGGACTAGGACGTGAATGCCAGGGGTATGACGTATTCGAGCAGATGGATGAAGGTAAAGAAGCCATAAGAATAGCATCTTCCACAGGATGTAAAGCCCTCCAAAAAATGTCAGTTAAAAGGGTCTACGTAGAAAGTTTCGGGCACGCCGAATCTGCCGCAGAAGGTGCAGCACTTGGGGTATGGTTATACCAAGAGAAGAAAATGAAGAAGAATCAACTATATATTCCTCAGTTAGAACTGTATGATGATTGTGACTGGACCGGTTGGCAAATTGGGCTACAGAAAGCTGCAGCTCAAAATCTATCAAGGCAGCTTATGGACACCCCGGCAAATTTAATGACACCTACATCTTTCGCTCAAAATGCAGTTGAAGTTTTGTGTAAATCCGGAGTCAATGTAGAGGTTAAAGTTCGAGGATGGGCTGAAACCCAGAAGATGTACGCGTTTTTGGCAGTAGCGCAGGGATCGTGCGAACCTCCAATATTTCTTGAACTCAGTTATTACGGTGCCTCCCGAGATGAAAGACCGGTGGTTTTGATTGGAAAAGGAATAACATACAACAGTGGAGGATTATGTTTGAAACCTTGTAATAAACAGAGGTTTATGCGTGGTGATATGGGAGGGGCTGCTTGCGTCTTAGCTGCTTGTCGTGCAGTGGCCGGTCTTCAGCTACCTATCAATGTCAGAGCTTTGATTCCACTGTGCGAAAACATGCCCGGATGCGCAGCTATGCGCCCTGGAGACATTGTAAAAGCTATGAATGGCAAAAGTATAAAAATCGAGTCTACAGATACGGCGGGAAGGCTCTGCCTTGCGGATGCACTGGTCTATGCTCAGAACTTCTGGCCAAGATTTATTGTCGACGTAGGAACAATGACAAATGACATGAAACACTCGCTTGGTCAGTCAGCCAGTGGCGTATTCAGTAACTCAGAGGCGTTGTGGGAATATATGCTAGCCGCCTCGATGCACACAGGAGACAGAGTTTGGCGTTTTCCGTTGTGGGACCATTTCACAAGGCTAGTAAGCAATCATCATAATGTCGATGTGAAGACGTATGGAAAAGGTGGGAAGCCCAGATGTGGAGAGGCCTGCAAAGTTGCTGCTTTCCTTAACGAGTTTGTACCTTGTGGTGACTGGCTACATTTGGATAATTATGGCATTATGGTTTCTAATGGAAAAGATTATCCATACCTTCGTAAAGGAATGTCTGGCAGACCCACACGTACCATTGTTGAATTTTTGTCTCAGTTAGTATGTCACCGTGAATAAAATAAGTATGTGAATTGTAACGAAAAATATCAGAGAATAAATTTGAACTGTCTTATTACACTTTAAGAATGAAATAAACGATGTTTATATGATTTATTTGGTCCAACAAAAAGGACTATGCAATAAAATTGTTATTTCAAAGAATCTATAGAGTGGTAAATTAACAAAAATGTATTGTTTCCTTCCTTCCTGAAACGTTATAACTTTTTGTTAATAAAAATTTCAACTTTCGAAACTTGGTGGAGGAATTTGAGATTCTATATTTTGAACCTTTTGAACAGACCTACAAGTAGGTCAGTAGAGAGTTTCAGATTTTAAATGAGAAATATAAAGAGAAATTGATTTTCAGTTTTGAGCAGTGATTAAAATTAACAATAATTGTTTGTACCCTCTAATATTTGCTTATTTTTTTTGCCCTCACACTCCTAAGCGCCCTCTAGCTGCAAGAATATTCGTGTATTTCATCAGTTCGGACTTCCATTGTCTAATAAAATATATATTGATTTGAAATCCCTGAAAAAAATAAAAAAAATTAATCGAAAATAACAATTTTATTAAACAAAAAATTTAAATCACAAAGAAATAACACACAAGCAACAACCAAAAAAAAATAAAAATTGAAATATCAATAAGAGCTGAAAATTAAAAAAATATCAATAAAAAATTATTAGATTCCAAACCAAGTTACGTCACGACGTTTTGATTGTTAGTATCCACAATCGTCTTCGGGTGATAACTGGTTAAAACATAAATTGATTTGAAATCCCTGAAAAAAATAGAAAGATTAACCCAAAATAACAATTTTATTAAACAAAAAACTGGAATAACAAAGAAATAACATACAAGCAACAACCAAAAAAATGAAAAATTGAAATATTAATGAACATTAAAAAAATATTATTAACAAAAAATGAAAAATAAAAATCAAAAGATTCCAAACCAAATTACGTCACGACGTTTCGATTGTTAGTATCCATAATCGTCTTCGAGTTTTAATTTTAATTTTTTGTTAATAATATTTTTTGAATTTTCAGCTTTTATTAATATTTAAATTTTTCATTTTTTTGGTTATTGTTTGTACGTTATTTCTTTGTGATTTCAGTCTTTTGTTTAATAAATTGTTATTTTTGCTTAATCTTTTTATTTTTTTCAGTTATTTCAAATCAATTTATATTTTATTAGACAATGGAAGTCCTAACTGATGAAATACATCACGAAACATCGTCAACTACCTTCAAACAAACGAAGAATATTCGTGGTTAGGTTATGTTCAAAAAAGACAAGTCACAAACGTTGTTACTATTTATTTGGCGAAACGACAACTTTTTGATAACATCTTTAACCGAAGAACAGATTTAAAGTTGAAACAAATCTAATCTACATTGAACATGGTTCAGCAAGGATACGCTGATATGACAATATTCTTCTCATAATCCGTATTTTCCCGCGTCACTTCTCTCAAATGCTTTTTTTCTCTCACAGAGATGTAATTTGTATTTTAGTTTCGAAAATTGCATTGCTACTAGTTCCACTGCTGATCTGTTGATGACCAGCATGCAGCTATAGTTATGTCTGAGACGCTGCCAAGGAAGCACTGGTGGACTCTTTGATGATATGTGAAGTCTTGACTTTTTCATCTAGAGAGTTGTACATCGGGTATTCACAGCACATAATGAATTTCAGAAACTGCGGAACTTCCTCGTATATTGACGGGGGTATGGGGATGAGAGGCGAGGTAGATGATTTGTAGAATCGGTATTCCGTAATACTGAAAAAGAAAATAGATTTGGAAAGTATGTTCATTACAATCACTCCAAACGGTCTAATATATAATGTACATTCGCAATACAATACATGAATTGAGGACATTTAAACAAACAATATTTTAGACATCATCCTTTTTGAAGTGAATAAAAATGGCAAATTCAAAACTTTATTGTGAGATTTTCCCTGGAGAGTTTACAAAGGCCAATTCCATTACATATAAAAATAATAAACGTTGGTATAAGGTTGTTTCGAGAGTTTTATTCGATTTATGAATCTAAACAGTAATATCTCAGTAAATACAAATTAAATATAATCGAAATGAGCGTCATCTAAATCAGTGCACTTTTGTCAACGTAATTCAAGTCAAATAATTCCGTTAGCACACCAGCCGCTGACCATCATACAGCAACTTTTTTTTGGAGGGTTTTCGCCTATGGGCTTAGATCCATTTTTCATCCCACGTGACGATCGGATCCAAACTTGTTTTGGTTGCGCAAAGGCAAAGAAGGACAGACCTCGAAACGTGACGATCTCTGTCGATATTTTAAATCATGAGACACGAACTTTAGGAGCTTTTTGACCTTTTCACTTGAGTTTCCTGGTGGCCGTGGTACTGGATGGATGTGCTGATAATGTCCGCCCACAAAGAAGGTACTCAGATGCCACGTGCTACCGTGGGGATCCGTTTTGTATTGTGTGTTAATCCATTGTGTTAATAATTATGTTAATAAATGGCCCCCTTCATTCACGCCGGTATCCAGGCCGGTTGGTTCGAATAACCACGTAAAGGGGGATGTATATGTGAAAAAAATCGAAAGGTCTTCTGTGCAGGGGGCGACTTGATGAAAAATTCAACTGTTTTTATAAAAAAAAGTTCGACAAAAAACGGGTGGCAAGACCGCTGCGCCCCCAGAGGAAGCTCCTGTCAACCTTGATAGGAGGAGCCTGGCCTAATGCGCCCGAGTGGGAAGCAACGGCTATCCAAAATATATATATAGAGAGAGAGAGACCTTTCCGATACGTTTTAAACCATCAAAAACGGTATGGGAGCTGACGCCCAGTTCTTTCGCCATCCCATGCACCGTTTGTGATGGATCAGTCTCCTCAAATCCCGATCTTTGATTACTGAAAAATTTAGCAAACCAACGATATTGGTTTGAGAAATTTTGTTCCAGAGATTGTTCATTAACACAGAGATTGTTCATTGCCAAATGCTTGTGTAATGGCTTCGGCAGCGCTTTGGTTTATTTAAATTCGTAGAGAAAAAATGGCCGAACATTGCTTAACGCACCTGATCTCGAACCAGAAAGCTGACAATAGGCCAATTAGTCTGTATGTCACAAAATATTATTATCATAATAGTCATGTAATTGTGAATTCGGATTAATAAACGTCTTATTATTATTTTTTTTTCACCGTAGTGTGCGCTGGTCAGGCCCCATCTCCCGAAGCCCCCATACACTCGGGAGGGCGCGGAGTTCGAAGAGAAAATCTCTATATTTTATCCGTTTTTCCTCCTCTTTTCTGACGATATTCGTCTCGCCAGGAGCTGAAAACTCCACGACAAATATCGTTTTGCTCTCATGATCGAGA
>WOGN01010086.1:0-10542 GCA_015342105.1 Leptinotarsa texana | reverse complement strand
TTTTTTTTTTCTTTCGAACACCTATCAAGGAGGTTACGTATAGCGAATAGCTCAAGAAATAATTGATAGTTACGTACAGTGCCATCTGTCCGAGAATATTTTTACTGACCTATGTATGGGGTTGCAATCTACCAATATGTCAACACACAATTCAATAGCATAGACTTCCGCTTTAAATACAGTCGCATAGGTCCCTAGGCAGGTTGATACCTATATCCTGAGTCTGCGCCTGAAAACACTGGAACTAGAATCTGAAGATGTCCAAAATTTATTTCCTACGTATTCCGCCAATTGAAACAATTGAACTGGTTGAGGGTCTCTTAGACAAAAACCATGCAAATCTACTAATAAAACAGAAAATTCAAGATTTACTTAGTATTTGTCAATCTTAAAACGAAGTCCAATTGCTTTTATCAGTTTGGACTTCCATTGTCTGGTATTATATAAAATGATTTGAAATCCCTGAAAGAACTGTTTAAAAAAATCTGTTTTTCCGTCAATCAGCTGTCGGCCCCATACGAACAACAACTCTCAGAAGTTGAGCAACTTGTGCGAGCTAAGGACTAACGAGGTCTTACCTTTCAACGTGTGATTCCTAACACGTTTGCAGAATCATCCCAACTTCAACCAGATGAATTCTCTTGAGAAAAATATCTGGTCGAAGCAGATATCGAACCCACGGTCTTTCGATCGTGAGTCGGACGCACTGCCACCGCGGCCAATTCCACAACTAAAAAATAAGAATTAAAAGTCAAAGAACAAGAAGAAAATGAATAGCTGAAAAAACATTATATGAAGCAAAAAAACTGAAATGAAATAAAAGTGAAATAAAAGACGAGTAAAAATGGAACAAATTGAACAAAAATCAAAAATGAAATTGAAAAGTTAAGAAATTCTAAGCCAAGATATTTCACGACGTTTCGATTGTTAATATCAACAATCGTCTTCGGGTGATTTCTGAATTGATTCCTCCGTGAGCTGACTATTCATTTAATTCCTAACTTTTTAATTTTATTTTAAATTTTCGTTCGATTTGTTCCAGGGATTCAGGGATTCCAAATAATTTTATATAATATCAGGAAATGGAAGTCCAAACTAATGAAATCCATCAGGAAACGTAGTCAATCACCTTCAAACAAACGTTTAATTCCAATTCGACGAACAATGTTATTCATATGGTGAGGGACTAATAATGGGTAACCTGTTGAGTCTTTAGCTGGCTGGAATTTTCATGAATAAGATATGGAATGAAATCCATAATTATCAGGTAACTAACAATTTCTTGTTAGCATCTAGTACGAATAGACAATTAGGTAAGTTCGTCGAATATGTCAATTCCATTCACCCGGCAATGAAATTCATCACTGAAAGGGAGATAAATAATTTATTGAATTACTTTGACTTGACTATCACAAGAGTCAACAATAAACATGATTTTGAAATTTTCCACAAACTATCCTATACGAATATCCATGATTCCTCCACATACTCATACCACCATAAAGTAGCAGCCATGAATGGTATTCTTCACAGAATATTCCGTTGTTAGAGAGTAACTTCCAGATAGAGCTGAGTATCATCAAACAAATCTCGGTCAACAACGGTTATAAGGTATATATTATCGACTTCATTCTTTCCAAAAATCACAAAAGCAAGCCATGGACCAGGTCTACCCAATTTCAAAATAGGATAACGTCAGTAATAGGACAGTGTCATAGTTTGGTGCTGTACCTCACACAACGACTAATAGTCTAAGTGAATTTATTCAAAACAATGAAGACAAAATTGGTGACGGATTGATCAGGAGTATATGAGAGCTGACTTGTGGCTCTTGCCCAAAACTTTATATTGCCCAAACAAGAAGATTTTACTCCAAAAAATTGAAGAGCATGGAATTAGTTTTTTGAACAGAAAGACCAATTAAATATTTGCAAACTACTTTTCAGCATAAGGACATGAGTTCAATTATTAATACAAAGTTTTAGATTCAGAAGAGAATATTTTGAAACTCAATGTTCTAGAGTAACTAGATATAAATAGGTTCAGGAATTTGGGTAATTCAATAAATAACCAAATAGAATTGGTCAATTAGTAAATTATCCATAAGCTGAGGTCCTTCAATTCACTACAAACTCAGTTACACGTTAAACATCAAATACCTAGGTTTTTCTCAGGTACTCAAAATTAAGGCACTTCAAATTGTGAAATTAGATACATTGAACATTGATTTGTAGAATTCAGTTAGACACGCCCAAAGAAGCCATTGTATGGCGAAACATGTATTACGTTTTTGCGGAACTGTTCAATGGAAATTTCACAATGAAGTGTTTTTTAAAATCGCTATGGATGTTTAGCACGTATCGCCAATTCCATCATATACCTGAAGTTGTTTTTGATCTACATATGAACCAACAACTATTTGTTCCTGATATTTCCTTCTTCTAGGGGACAGCACTCTTTAAGGCAGTTTGTAGTTGACAATTGGAGGCATAATATCAGAGGTCCTTCTAAGAATGCTCAGAGTCAATCAGCAGTCTATTCTACTCTGCATTAGATTCATTGGCGATGTGCACAAGTATACATGCAGTCCATCTAGCCTATCTTCTGAAAAATATGGAGAGGAGTAAGATCTAGAAGGATATCCATGGCCGTTGACGAAGTGGTACTGATGGCAAACAGATGGCCATACAAGCCTGTCTCTGTGAGCCAGAGGGCCTCGCCTGAGCCGTTCACTGTGAAGCCTTCGACATCTAGGCTAAAACTGAAGTTTTGCGAAGCACTGATATCATCTGTGGGTTTGCCATAATACAATCGAACATGAAACGCCTCAAAAAACTTCAGAATAATTATTTGTTCACATCTCATCTGAATTTGAGGATTTTGGCTGGCTCAGACAGATGGAAGTTAGGCAACTTCACCTTCTTGTTACAACTCACAAATTTATCGCTAAAAGGAAACTTCACTATCTTATTCAAAAACGGAGTCACTCTGAAACCAGGAATCCAAACAGTCCACAGTTATTTTCACTCGAAGTTTTATATATAATTCAGTTGTCCTCTATAATGCACTTCCCAGCGAGTTCAGATACTACACCTTACATAATAACATCAAGAAGAAACTGAAACGGCACTTGAAACTAGCTTTATAGTTTGATTTTATACTAATAGTGTTCTCTTTTGTGATATGTTTTTGCAGTTTTTTCTCTTGTTTATATTTCTACTATTTATTTTCTAATTTTCAACTAGGTTAAGTTGAATAACATAGCAAGCTTCGCCTTTCATCGTTATTACTTTTGTATTTTATTACTCTTGTCGATGAATGGAGCCGATTATTATTATATATACATCCTGTTTCCAGGCTGTAATTATGTTTCAGCTAGCTATCACAGTGTTTAGAGAAATTTCACTTTATTCAGTCTTTCGTGTTTTTACTTATTGGGATTTGGTTCCTTTTTTACAATAAAACAATATGACAGTTTCCCGACAAGTTCATTGCCCTATTGTTTTCGATTTTTTGTAGAGACAATCATTGGCATAGTCACATGTTTTCATCAATACATTTCTGAGGAATCCTTACTGAGTCATTCAGAGAGACAGACGGCGAGTTTAAGTAGCAGTTAACATATGTGGACATGGGTATATGCCTTCGATGAATGAAATTAATTTAAACAAAAATGCGTGGACTGCTTAAAAAGTAACGTGAATATTTGAAATCCACGGGCTGAGGGCATTCAGTCAGTATTTATTTCTATTCTTTTAGATTCGTTTACTATTCCCCAACACATGCAGTTTCAACCGTTTTGTTTATTCAGTTTTTTTTTTTGGGGGCATAAAAGTTGAAAGTGTTTTGCGTGTTCGGCGATTTTCCGTTAAAGGAAATGATGGATCGAAGAATTTGCAGTAAAAATATTATATAATATTTTATAGATAGATGGATAACTTTATTAACTACGTAAATACAATGTATATTTGTAGCAGGTCCTGTAGATCTAAACTCCGCATAGAATCAATAACATAACCATTTCAGATATTACTACAACTACGTATCGCTGAAAGGTGTGTCCATATACTCACGAATTGAATAGAACCCATTTTCTGAAAGAAATTTTTTGAATTTATAATGGTCTCTGAAGGCAATATTAGCAATGATTCGGATGGCTTCTTTTGAAGCCTAAATACTTTGACAGAGTCGAATGCATTACCCCATAAAATACCCCATAGGAAATATGAGAGTGAAAAAAAGCATAGTACTGCTGTTTGCTGCAAACCAACATTCGGCTTTTTTTTCAGTAGCTTCACTTATTATTGTCTGGTTTATATTTTGATGAAAGATAGTGGTGTCATCTGCGAACATATTACAAGTTGAATCAACTAAACGATAAAATAAGTCATTGACGTAAATGATGAATAGGAGGGGCCCCAGCACAGAGCTCTGTGGTACCCCACATTCTATGGTTACTGTTTCTGACGTGATATCGTTGAAGCACACTGACTGTCTTCTATCTTTGAGGTGCGAGTCAAAGAAAGCTAGGACTATACCTCTTACGCCGTATAGATTCAATTTTTCTAATAGCAAATTTGTTGAGTCAAATAGAGTCAGTGCAGATTTTCTACCGTCTTCAAATCCTTCTACTATGTTTTCAACTGCTTTGCCACAGTTCTTGCCACATGGTTGTATGGTCAAAAAGAAGTATATTTTTTAAGTTATACGTCGCTTTCTAGAAGCCATACGAAGAAAACTTCCGGTATTGTGGAAAAATAATTCTAGGTTTTTGCATCACAATAATGCAACATGCTTACTAGTTATTACCTGTTCGTAATTTTTTGGAAAAAACAACACCGTGATCATTCCTCATCCCCTGTATTACCAGATTTGACCTTCTGCCACTCTCTTCTATTCCAAAGACTGAAGAGACTCATGAAAGGCGGCGTTTTGCGAAGATTGAGGAAATGAAAACTGAATCGCTGAGAGAGCTCAAAGACAAAACAAAAAGGGGGAAGGTTGCAAATGACGCCAGCACAAGTCATTCACCACCTGAAAAAATGCCTTTTTTATCACGCAAGTCGCTTTGGCATGTGAGGCCGCTTGAATTGTCTTCATTGCGCGATATTATTGATTTTGCGATAATTTTGGAGATTTCAATTATATAGTTTATAGGACGTTTATAATATGCATAGAATTCTTGAGTCGACCAACGTTTTCGACGTGAAAAAAATTCAAAATCGTAACTATTGAAACCATTTCGCAAGTTTCCGCAAAACATATAGACATTGTCATACGACATTCTTGTCGTTGAGTAGCAGCATTCAATAGTATGCTATCATACAAATCAGTGTCAACAACGGCAACATGTCAGATATTTTCGACTTCATTCTTTCTGAAAAACAAGCTATTGATCAGGTATATCCGACTTTAAAAAGCGATAATGAGCGTCATAGAATATTGAGACATTCTGATGAACCTACTAATATCATTTTTAAAAATAAAGATTTGGACCTGGCTCATAGAACATGAGATAATTAAAGAAAATTGTATGAAAATAAAAGAGGAGTATATTTGCGTATAGGGGAAATAAAAACATCAATCAAAAATGTCCACTTTTCATTAGGTAAAAATTGATTTGTTCAAAAATAAAACAACATACTATAAATACTCTTTGATGTATTGATATTTGAGTGACTTGTTGCATTAGTCACAAGAAACAAATATATAATATGGACTTACGCGATACGCCACACAGTAAAAATCCGGAACAGCCTTCTACTTAGAAAAAATTAACGAGAAAAAAGTAAGTGAGAAGTGAGTGAGTTAAGTGATAAGAACTGAAATAATCAAATTATCAAACTGGAATAACAAAAATCACAGTTTTTCAATTGAGCATGTCAAAAGTTAGTGTTCGGAACATTCATTATGGTTGTCAGTACCAATCTCATTCAAATATGGATCTGTCGATACAGTTGAGTTAGATGAAGGTATGCTCTTATAAAAGTCATGAAACACAGGTGAAATAAACACTAGTAGGGACAGATCAGCCTTTTCTCTCCTTTAGATATTGGCAATAACGTTCTTCTAATTTTCGGGACCAGCTAACCATTTCGCGGATATTTTCTGTCGCAAAAACGAAACCTCCTGGTATGGTTCATAATCGTCTAAGCTGGTTTTAAATTGGATGATATCAAACCGTTCGCTGTACTTATAGGTACGCACAGGTTGCCACTTAAAATTGTTGTGTACAACGACTTTCTTTCTTTTCACTAATGGACCTTTCAACATATTTGAGAATTTCAAAAAGTCATCTTGGGTCATCTCGATAACCAAAAATCTAGGACCGCACGATTGAACCAGCAGATAACAATCATGATGTTGGCCTATTAAAGTACTGTTTTTTTTGTTTTTTTCTTTCAATTACAACATGATTACCATTGACTTCTATGTGTGAGTGTCCAGGCAATATGAATTTATGTTCAATTTTGCAAATTCTTGGATACTTTTGCAAAGCTATCGTTAACATTGCCGCTACATACGAGTTGTTGTTCTGCCCTCCACACGTATCGGAATATAGTAATACCATAGATATATAAACAAAGTAATACTTTTGTAATTACATTCGGTAGATTTTGGATATGTTTGAAAATACATGAAGCTACTTCATTGGCACCACGAGTTGCAGTAGCCTCATGCCACATGTAGCAACATGCTTGGTTAGTTTTGCTGTCGTGAATTGTTAAATTGTATGTCCAAAGCTGGCGTTTGTAAAATGCAATTGCAGTCGACAGGAATTGTGTAGCCAAGCACTGCTGTAAATCCAACATTAAACATTGGACATTTTCATTTTCCTTTGCTACATGTTTATATCTTGCTTTTTGTTCATACGTTTCATCGGCTCAAAATAAAAGGTAGTCTCGCTCAATAGTAGGTTCACACTTTGCCACATCATCTGTAACAAGACCCAATTTCAGCTCAAATTTGTCGCATTCATCACAATTATCCAATTTTCTTGGTTTAATTGCTAATCATAAAGCATGAAATTCTTGACTATAATAGCGATAAGACACTCAATGTGGATATTTTCTTCCGTAAAGGTCGTACATCATTTTCATTGTGAAGTGTGACGGTAGATACTTTCTATCATTTTCTTGTCTCGTGTAATGACCGTCGTGTATAGGAAATGGCAATAAATGTATATGAACATCATCCATTGTTTCTGTCAGGAATTTGAATGGAGCAGGTGCACGTCCCCTTCCGTCATCACTAATTAGTTCACATACTAAATTACGGTTTTATCGACAAACTAAATTAACAAAATGGTCACTTTGACTAAATGTATTGAGAAATGTTTTGCACGTTTGTGTTCGTGAACGAGTACCATCAATTTCTAAAAAAAATATCTGTTGGTTGTTTTGGCGATTACAGTCTTGTGTTCGAGGTCTACTGACTGCTTCATCAACCATCTCTACCATTGATACAATGTAGGTCGCTCTTTCATTGTAGGACTTCAAGTTCTTCAAGTCTTTTTTCATCGGGAATTCTTACTCGGCACTGTCGTCAACATTTTGGCAAAGGCAACATAGTTCTTTCACTTCGTCTCTTTCCACTTCGAGTGCTTTAAGAAAGTCCAACATTTCTTTCCGTTCTTTCGCGACTAACTTTTCTAGTACCTATGTACCAGTTACAAACACTGGTATACACCTGAATAAACTTCAACACAAAATTCACGCTTTATTATACCGGCGCTGCCAAAGATCAGTAAAAACAAAACGAAAATATCGGTGTATAATAGTTCCACACACGCAACACACGTTAAGCGTAAAATCACTTAAGTCTGTCTTATGTGATTTTTCAGTGAAGAATAGGTAGTGTGAAACTACATAAGTCTGACTTATATTATTATACCCACCGTAATCATAGCATTTCGACTAATGTGTATATACACAATCATTTTTAACCTATTTATGTTTCATTTTTGACTTATGTGTTTTCACACAGTCATGCATCTGAAGTTATTCTTGACGAACATAACACCAAATCGTTATTTTTATCAAGATTAAACATCTTTCTCTTGAAGATCATCACTTGGTGATCGAAACACGTGTCGAGGTGTTTCAAAATAACGATTTGGTATTGGCAAAAAACTTCAGTAATATTGATTGTTATCCTGTTTATATACGAATAAAGTAAAGTTTGAGAAATCTAGCAGGAGATATGACGCTAATGAACATTTCTGTTCATCTGTTTTAAAAAATTCTGTTTTTCATCAATCAGCTTTCGCACCCCTACGAATGACAACCCCCAGAAGTCTAAACTTGTGCGGGCTAAGGATTAACGAGGTCTTACCTTCTAACGTGTGATTCCTCACTCACAATAAATTTAACTATCTGTGAAATGTTCAATATACATATATTTCACAAAAGAAATCAATCATGCTCTGATTCAATGGAATACTTTTTGCATCAAAAACATCGGTGAGAAATCCCAAAAGAACTACCACTTCCCCTTCGAATACCACGTCGGACACTTTTGAAATGTTTTCGAAGAATAGATATACATAACAAGATCATTTCATAAGGAGCTGATGAAATGTGTAAAAAAATAATTGAATGTTATAGGTTCGTACAAAAATACAAAATAAATCAACTACAATATTAAAAATGGGAGGGAGGTGATAACAAACAATATGAAAAAATGAACAATACGTTTTTGATCATATAAAAATGAAAAAGATGTTTATAATAATAATGATGATAATGCTTTGCCGGTACACAAGATGGAGGCTAAAATCAAATTGGCAAAACAACACTAGTGTCAAATCCAATGTGTGAGGGATTAAGGGTGGCCAACAGGCCTTTTACTCCCACAGTGTGACGAATAGTCGCAAAACAACGACGCACTCATCACATTTTGAGTCAATGCATGTTGCTGACCACCAAACAGCTTTGATAGGATACGAATGCTAGTGGCTACTGAGAAGTCACTAGTGAAGCGAGCGAGAAGTATCGCTGAGGAAAACCTCAGGTTCCACGAGTAACTTTTTCGGCTATTCCAAGAGGTTCCTCATGTTGCGGATAATCCGCCTACCGCTGATCAGGTGGAATCTTTCTTTAAAGATATCTCACAACACCTGCAGCCACTCAACTTAGACACTTCAACCCTAGCGCAGTTCGAAGCTTTCAGCAGAGAGCTTCGACAGCCTGAGCTCAATGAACTACGCAAACCGATAAACCTGAATGACGTTTGAAGAGCTCTTGTGGGTACCAAGAGTATTGCCGATAACATGCTTAAATTCGTGTTATGAGTTGTTTACGAGCATCTTATACACATGAATACTCACCGCAGTCGACCAAGTGTTCGAACTGATATATAAGCAGAGGGGATCGAAGAGAGGAGTCGCTGAATGTGAAGAGAAACTGCTCATCGATTCGATACAGCATAAACGTAACCTCTTCATGACCTGAAAAGATTACCGCAAAGCATCTGACACAATATCGCATGAGATCATCCTACATCTTCCTAATGGAGTACTTTTCCAAGATCAACACCAATCACTTACATCAATTTATAAAAAAATTTACTGATTTTGTGTAAAACTGACATTGATCCAGGAAGGTTTTTATAATTCGTGTTCAATTCGGATTCAGAATATGCTCAATAATCTGAATATACTAAAATCTCAACACGGCATGAACGTATGCCGTTATAATATAGGGTGTCAATCTGAAAACTTCCAACCCTCAATATCTCCCTTCCAGTAAATAATATGAGAAATCGAAAAAACAGGTCAATTTTATTATTGATGGGAACACTTTAAAAGACTATTTCCATCAAACGAAGTCAATACAATAATGCATCCTCAAAACAGGCAAACTCTAATCACATGTGTAAGTTTAGAACGCTATTTTTCGAAAACTTATCGTCAAAAAATAAAAAGTCCGGATATCATTGGGAGCAGAATTGATCGCCAATCAAATTTGTGTGTCACTCAACATTGCTTACCTGAGGGTGACATATACTTCTCCTTAGAGGTTGAACCACGATGGCTAAAAATATTTCTTGAAAGTGTCCCCCTTGACTATAAAATTGACCTGCTGTTTCAATTCCCCATATTATTTACTGGGAAGAAGATATCTCTCTGGTATCTGTAAAGTAGGTAGAGTGAGTGTAGACTCACAGCACTTAGGACACATGTGATCGATCCATTGTACATCCACCTATTGTATTGTCCTCCTAAGTCACCTTCCATCCTGTCCTTTTCAGAAAGGTGAACAGGTCACTAGGAGACAACTCCTTTATATTATATTATTTAGAGAAGGTAGAATCTTTAGTGAAAATAATTATCGCAAATTCAGACTAAAATGTGAACAAGCTGATTGGAATCATATAACAACTGCTTCAGATCCTATTACCATTTTTCAAGAAATCTTAGCAAACAATTTCAACGAATGCTTTCCATTACGAAAACTGAAAATAAAGAATAAAAAGCCTTGGATCTCAACGGGTTTAAAAATTTCTGCTAATAATCTGAGATGCTTGCGTACAATAAAAAAA
>WOGN01010085.1:0-10249 GCA_015342105.1 Leptinotarsa texana | reverse complement strand
TTGTAATTGTTTTTTCAGGGTTTTCAAATCAATTTATATAAGATTAGACAATGGAAGTCCGAACTGATGAAACATTGGTAACCCCCTTCAAACAAACGATTTTGATAAGTTCCATTACACTTCGATCTTCTAAGATATGATGTTTCCTAAAAAAAGGTTTTCTATAAGGACAAAACACAAGCATTACATGAAATTCATTAGGGTGCTTTTGAAGCGGTGCCTGTGCAAAAGTTATGACTCACATTGGATTTGAATCGCTAGAGATTGAATTCATTTGAAAAAATGTTCTCAGGAAGTTTATTTCACATAAACGCAGTTCTCCAGATGAAAAGGTTCTCAAACAGTGAAGTACGAGGTGTACTTAGTTGAACCTTAAAACGATGAGCAGTCACAGTCCGTGGCGTATTTCTAATATGTACCGCTCTTGGTGGAATCAAATATGCCAAATCTCCAACCTTTCTTTGATGTCCCAGATTATCAAGGTTGCAGATGTTGTTCGCCTCTCCAATGAGGCGAATGGCCTTCTTCTGGATGGAATCCAGCAGCTTCAGGGTTAGTTTAAAGAAGGAGCTTCATACATGAGAACGATATCCAAAGAAGGCCTGATCTGAGCTTTATAAACCATCAAAAGTTGCTCAGTTGTGAACCGTTTTCTGGCTCGGTACGGAACGTGTTTCGAACTTTTTAGAAGCGGCTTTTGCAGTTTAAGGAACATTATTGTGCCAAAACAGTTTTCAATAATACAACTGAAAAGTATGTAGATGATTCATGATTCCAGAAATTATTGAAATATTTTTGCTGAATCCTCGAAACGATTGAGATTTGAAAACCTTTGACCACTACATAGAGATAAATCAAAACTAATTTATTCATCATCAGACAAAATTCAATGAAGGTAATTGATTGTGAGACAGAAAAGGAATGCAGAAAGACTAGAACACTGAGAGAAAATCTAATTTGCGTAATTGATTGTAAAGTGGGAAAGAAACTCAAAGAGACTAAAACTCCAAGAAAATACTGTTGTCTAATCACCACTAGGTAATTTCATTTATACGACCGGTTTCGGGTTTAACCCCATTATCAAGTATGAAACTTAAATGTGAATTTGAAAACTTGGTTATATCGGAAGTTCCCAGGTAAGATAGAAGGACAGGTAGTTATACAACCCGGGGTGCCAACTATAAAATTCAATACTGAAAATTATAGGGGTTGTTAAACTTATAAATTCAAGATGAAGACCCACATGAATCGAGTTGCTCGTTTAGGTCAATATTTCATTTTGTGTTGGAGGATCTCGTTATTTTTATTTCTTTCAGGTCTTTCAGGTGGAGCTTTGAAAAAACCCTATTATCTCATAGACGTTATTACTTGAGAAGGTACTTTTTTATAAAAAATGATTTTCATTATCCATTTGTTGGTTGAGTAATTATTCATTATTACCTCTCCCCAAGGAAAAATTTCATAATTTATTGATGCTTGTGTGTATATGGTCAGCAAATGTTTTCCTTCACGAATTTTCTGAAATGTAGATTCATAAATTAGATTTCAACCTGGGGATTTCAGTTCACCAGCAGCCGCTCCCATACTACCAACAATCTTCAAAAGTCGCGTACAAACTGTTTCAGGCATCTCGGGTACCGCAAGGCATCTGAGAAATAGCAAGATGAGCTCATGCGTTATTGTATCAAATGCCTTACGGTAATCGATCCAGGCCATAGAGAGGTTGCACTTATATTGTATCGAGTCCTGCGTTACACATCTATCGATGAACAGATTCTTCCCACATCCAACGACTCCTCTCATCGACCCTATCTGCTCATATATCCGTTCGAACACTCGGTCAACTGCGTTGAGAATTCGTGTATATAAGATAAGTGTTAACAACTTATAATACGAATTAAGGCATGTTATTGGTCTGTAATTCCTAGGAATCGGTGAATCTTTCATAAGGGGGGAATGAGAACTGATCGCCTTTCTACGAACCAATCCCAAATCGGCTGCTCTCCATTTAGCTATGAGTTGAAAACTCTGACCAGATGGTTTTTTCCACCAAAAAGTGTTCAGTGCATCTAAGTCCGAGGCAACGAAGTTCTTGGAACACACAAAGGCTGAACCCACAAAAGCTCCAGCTCTAGAGCAGTTCGAAGCTGGAAGCTTCGAAATTCCAGCTCTAGAGCAGTTCGAAGCTGAAAGCTTCGAAATTTCAGCTCTAGAGCAGTTTGAAGCTGGAAGCTCTAGAGCTGGAGTATCTAATTTCAGTGGCTGCGGGTGTTCATAGATGTCTTTTCAGAAGGATTATAAATTCTTCTCAGGAATCAAAAAAACAACAAATCAAAGGATAGACGGGGAGAGAAAAAAAAAGGTACAAAGAGTACAAAAAAACTCAAAATGGAATAAAAGGGAAATCAAAAAATACTGGACAAATGAGGTGAGACAAGATCAAACTTCAACCGCTGGCCAATGCAGAAAAAATAATCAGGAAACCCAAAGCAATTGTTGGACTACCATCAGTATACCAAAATGATGTAATAACGGCCATTGCGACAGTAACATAAAATATTACTTTATTCATTGAGATCGAGGTCAATCATTCGTATCTTCAGTGTTGATATTTTTCCAGTTGAAAAAGCGCTGAATTACTTTATGACTGTCGGATCTTCGAGCGTCGTTGTGGTCATGTTAAATTTGAGCTAGTCTAAACAAATGAATATATCGCATGCTGCCGATGATCATACAGTTGGGAAGGTTGAAAAAACGATGAGATGAGGTTTTTGTGGCTAGAGTAGCTGATGCGAGGGCTTGGTCGGTCACCGTAACTCGTCGAGACGAGATCAGGGGTCTCATCCCTCAGCCACGAGGCTGAGGGAGGTGGCCTAAATAGTGCTGTTGTTGAAGACACACCGGTTCAACAGAATCTATGGTTGACCATGAACCACTCAAAGAGGCGTTGTATGAGTGTTTGTTATTTTTTACTAATCAGATGATCTCGAGAGAGAGAGAGTTCACATATTATTTTATCTGAATCCACTTTCCTATTTGCAAAGAGGTAACATATTGTGGGGTTCCTAGTGCTGATTGTTAACCTAGAGTACAATTACAAAAACAGATAGAAGGCTTTTTGTCAATCTATCGAGAAGAGAGTAGTGAGTAAAAAAAAATCAATTAATCACATAATGTAAGAGAATATAAGTAGGTATACCAAATGATCAAATTTCAAAAAGACCGGCCCTCGTGCGATCGGCACGAACCCTACAGCCTTTTCGAAATTATCTAACTTCCAAATTTTGATGTGGAGAAATGTGCATCTGGTGAGAGCAGCTGCTAAATTGATAATAATAACAGATAACACCTTATATGATTAAAATATACATATATCGGGGTGAGGTATTCCAATACTTTGTCGGAATTGCCTAACTTTTGTACGTTGTTACACTGTCCGAAAATAGGATAAAACCAGCATTTATAGAAAGGACAATTTATTACAATGAGAATTTTAATAGAAAATCCAAATGAATCTGAGATTATGATTTCCTTTATTTTCATAAGATTACCAAGGATTACTTGAAACGTTAGTAAGGTGTATTAAACCACCTGATTTGCCTGACGCATGTTTTGTATGCACTCCGTATATATCTTGCTTCAATGTGTTGAATACATATTCAAGTAACACTTCTGAACGATAGAAATATTTATTGTTTAACGATTAGGCAACATTCATTACAAAATTGTCATTACTATAAAGGACAAAATTTCCACTGTCCTTCACACTGTAAAAGCCATCATCCTCCTCTAAACCATCAACTCATATAAACATTCAGAAATCCCACTATGAGCCAACTGATACCGTAAATTGCATTTACCGTTACGAAAATTCAATTTCAAACCCATATCAAGGAGGAAGAGAGATAAATGGAACGCCGGAAATCTAGTAATGTGACAAATTGTATTGGTTTTTGTGTTTCAGAATATTAGAATTTGAAGTGGTTGATCCTCTTGACGATATCTCTCGTGTTTCTACGAAAAGCGTTATTTCACTTTCGCTTCTCCATTTCATGTAAGATTCCACACTTCAGTAACAAACTGTAGCAGAAGGAGATTCATCATATAAATGATGTTCTATTTTCTTGTAACTTCTATTCTAGTTATCATACTTTGACATTCAGATATCATTGAAAGTGTCTTTATTCATTATCATTATTCCAGAGTATGTGGACATGGGCCCTGAAAAGTTTAATTTTTCATCAGGTACAAAAATGTTAGGGGTCTATCTAGATGACAAATTACTTTGCAACGTACATATTAAACATCTTGCAAAAAATTGGTTAGCAAATGTTATGCAATTAGAATTTTGAGTAGTCACTTGAATACTGCTGCACTAAAAACAGCATACTATGGAATCGTATATCCTTCCCTTTGGGGTGGAAGCACTAACTTGGAACGCATTTTCATTATACAAAAACGTATAATGAAGAATATGCTCAACATGAACTTAACAGAGGTCCACGCTATATGGCCATCAAACTATATAATCATTCAACACTGACGATCAGAAAAAAAGGCAGACGGCATACTTTCAAAATTCCAGTTTTCAATTTGTTGTGTAACATGGAACCCTATTCGATGCAGGAATTTTTTATAGCAACTTCATGACGATTGCAGAAAACAGAAGAAGGGTAGATATTAGTATTAGTCATCCACATTTTTATAATCCTAACAAATATAGACATGATATATGCGAGAGTATATTTTTATTTTTCATTATATTTTGATATTCATATATTTTAGACTAATGCGTTTATATCTGTGACTCTTATCTTATTTTTTTTCTCTTTTTTTTCAATATTGGGTTATACTAAACTGTACTCCCACGAATGTACAAACCTGTGATAATTTTTTGATATCTTTCGTTGTATTTTAGGTATATATTTATACTATACTGACTTAAGTTTTCATATGTTCAATTTGAAAAGTTTAATAAAAATCTATCTATCTATCTGTCACACGTTAAACGGTAAGACCTCGTTAGTCCTTAGCTCAACTTCCCAGAGTTGTCGTTCCTGAGTGGGCGACAGCTGATCAACAGAAAAAACAGAAAACAGATCCACTACCTGCGTGAATTGAATCAAAAAGGACCCTCTAAAAGACGTAAATTATAAAAATAATAGTCATAATGATAACATATCCATCGATATAACGCGCGGATCATAGAGTACTATATAACCATCTACGTCACTCTTACGGTATTGACGAGACTACGGTGTTGCCCTAAGCTCAGGGAGATATTGAATCCGTTGTGGGGAACGAGAAGTGCCGAATTTATTGGAAGTATTCGTTCCCCACCCTCAGGTTCATACAAGCTAATAAGCCTGATGTAGTCCTTCTCGACCATCAGAGCAAATCTATATTTGTCGTGGAGTTTTCAGCTCCTGGCGAGGCGAATATTGGCAGAAAAGTGAAGTAAAAACGAAAAAAGAAACGAAATTTTCTGTTCGAACCCCGCAGATACTATCCAGACCAATCTGTCAAGATGGTTGTTCTGATTATTGGAGTCCTTGGTGGAATGATATCCTCTCTACTCTCGAATATTAAAATCATACCGGCTTGCCGCACTAAGGGAGAAATCTTAGCCGCACAGATGCAGAAGGCTGTCATTCTTGGCTCACTGCGCTTGCTCAGGTCACATAATTCTCGGACCCAATGATACCACACGGTGTGGGAAGTCGAAGAAACTGTGCTGTTGCTAACAGATTCACTTATGATTATGATGAATAATTGTCGAACAGCGGTGTGCCGGTAAACCTCACACTAGTTCCTGAATATGACTTAGACATTATTGAAATTGACGATATTCAGGAACAAGAGGTTGAAAATGCTATTAAGACACTGAAACCTAAAGCAGCCATTGGATTCGATGGCATTCCAGCCTACTTTTTCAAGGCTTACTGTGACTCTGAAATAAAATCTTTTTCCAAGCTTTCTCACAATTGGTAAACTTAGCCCTATACATAAAAACGGCAATGAGAACAATGTAAGAAACTATAGACCAATAACATTCTTACCAGCTTTGTCGATGATATTTGAACGGGAAATATATAATCGAGTATACAATCACGTGGACTCAGAAATAATCGACCAACAGCAAGGCTTCATTCGTAATAAATCTACCATTACCAATTTATGAGCATTTAGTAACTTTTTTACGGATGTAATGAAAAATGTCTATCAATTAGACGTTATATACATTGACCTGGCCAAGGCATTCGACAGAGTTAACCACAAGGTTTTGATCCTGAAATTGAAAGCATTCGGTTTCACTAACAACACACTTGCTTCCACTGCTATATATCCAACAAAATACAGTTCTTACAGTTCGAAAGCACTGCTATGATACAATACTTCCTGTTTTATACACAAATAACAAATATTATCAAGAAACACTAAATTGCTTTACCGAAATATTGTTTAGTCCCGGTCCGTCACGGCATCCCGTCCGAATAATTAAATTAAAAACAAACGCAGTCGTACACAAACGGAAACCAACTGGAGGCTAGCCTCCTCTAACGCTATAATTGCTGCAACTGAAATTACAAATCGGGACGTATGTCGCTGGTTGGATCGGTCTCGCGGAGCTTGTGTTTTTTGTAGCGGTTGGAGGCTTGGCTCCCTTGCAATGTGTGGCATTTATTATTTCGGGTTGATAGTTTATTTGTTATTCGTTCACGGGCGGTGCGTTCGAAGTTTGTTGATATAGGATACAGTGTGGTACGTACTACGTAGTGAGTGATATCGTTTTTTCGGGCATATTGAAAATTAATGGTAAAGTAATGATACCCAAGCATTTTTAGAAAATAATAATCATAATCATTTGTCAATATCTTTTAATTCATTGCAATGAATTGCCTCAAATTTTATGGGGAGGCTAAGCCTCCCTTGCCTCCTCAGATGAGCCGCCGCTTTTTGAATTCTTGCCTACAATCTGAGTTAAGAAAAAGCTTGAGGAAAAAATCATTTCCATCTGGAATCCGACTTTGAATTTGATTTCAATCGAATCGGGAACCAGTTAAGGAACATAACCAACTTATTTAGCATGATAATTGAAAAACCAATAATTCTGAATCCTAGGCAGAAATTAAATTGCCTTCAATTGGAAAACGACTGAACGAGAAAGCGGATTAGAAAGGAAAAAAATCTTCGTTCATTGTACTGTATATAATAAAATGGATAACGAATTTTTTACCTCTGCGGCTTGGTTTTATCCTCTGAGTTTACTTGTACTCACCTGTAACAAAGCGAATTAAATGAATTGGTAATAATTATACTACGATTATTCTGGGATAATCAATGCAACACTTGCACAATAGTACAGGAGTTATACAGGAATTTTTTTGAGAGATTGTCGAATCTCATTTACCCCACTTTTAAAAATTCTATTCAAATGAATATCATTCAACAAAAAATAACATGTTTCTACTGAGTAGGAAAAATTACACATGGGGAATTTTTTGAGTCATCAATTTGAGTGACAGATTTTTAGAAGGAAAATGTTCCTTTTGAATAATAATTACTATTTGTTACGTCTTTAACAGATTAAAAAGAAGAAATCAGAACAGTCCAATATAAGGGCACACCAAGCAGCTTTAGGGTACATTTGGGGGCGGAGCTCCATATATGAGAACACAGAAGGTCTGTTTTGAGCTTTATAAAGCATCAAAAGTTGCTGATAACTGAAATATTTTCAGGTATTCATAAATTAGATGAAGTGTATACAAAAATGTGAAAAAGCACATATAGAGAATTACATATATTTGTATAACTACAGAAGTTAACGATGGAACATAGTACTTAAGAAATTGGAATATCATAGACACGTATTTCGGGCTTTTGGCCCATCATCAGTATGGTGCACCCTAGTGTGAGGATGGGCAACACTTGGTTACCGAAAGAAAGAAATACAAATGCACGGAGCCACCAGCAGGAGTCAGCCGCACATCTGTCGTTTCAGTTAATAGATCGTGTGCTCACAAGAAAACTATCAAAATCACCACAGGCAGCTATAAGCTACCTATGTGATATCCGGGTCCAGTAAATATTCTAAATATGATGGTTATTACGTGTCTCGATATACACGTATCTACGATTTGCTACTTTCTTGAGTGATATGTCCGTATATTAACTTCTGTATCTATATCAAGGCACTCAATAACCATCATGTATTTCATCTATATCGATAATTATCGAAATATATCTATTTGATGTAAATTTTCAAAAATTTTTGAGATAATTTTATATAATCGAATAAGTGTTTCCGTTCAATGACAACATTCAAAATTAACATGTATTTCTTGCTGATCGTTCTGCAGTTATCAATCCAGATATTAATACTGGATTGATTTCTTAAGCATCAGAAACAATAGCCAAGTTTATGTAATATACACGGATTTCTCTAAAAGCATTTGATAAAGTTGATCATTGTGTTTTACTCAATAAACTAACGGATTTCGGTTTACCGAATACTGCATGTCAGCTGATGCAATTTATAGCCTATAATGGCTATTATTCTAGAACATATCCAGCTTCTTCTGGAGTGCCTCAGGGCTCCAACCTAGGTTCTCTTTTGTTTTTATCATTCATTAATGATTCATGTGAAAGCTTGTGAGCTGTTATGTTTTGCTGATGGGTTGAAGTTATTTTCTGTAATCATTTCTAGATGTGGAAGAAAACTGTGAAGTAAGGTTGAGTTATAGTCGAAAGAAAAGGTGCACACTTTTCCGTGTGTAATTTAAGATAAGGACATATCAAAATGCAACGATATCGAAGACTTAGGGGCTATATTCGACCAAATATCACGTTTGGAACATATATTTCACGAATAGTTCCAGAGTCCTTTGAGGGCTCATGATTTCATTATTGGATATCACAGAAACTTTCATGATATTGAAGATATGAAGCTATTTTGTATTGTGATGTAATATCAATTGATCTGAAAACCTCGAAATAAACGATGAGAAAATGAATAAGATTAACCAAAAATAACAATTTCATCAAACCAAAACTGAAATTACCATGAAATAACATACAAGCATCAACCAAACAGATAAAAATTGAATCAGTAATAAGAGCTGAGCAATAAAAATGAAATTTCATTATCAACAAGAAATGAAAAATAAAAATTAAAAGATTTCAGAGCAAGTTATGTCACGACGTTTCCATTTTTAGTATCCACAATCGTCTTCTGGTGATAACTGTACTTATTCCTCAGATATCTGACTATTTATGGGACGCTCGAGTGACCCCTTTCCCCTCATCACTCTTTCCGCTTCATTGGTTTTTAGCGGGAGATGACCGTTTGGCGGGAATTGACCTTTTTTCGCTTAATTAGAGGTTTCCATATGTTACGTATCTCTACACTAGCTTGACTAAATGCGTTGTTGGACAAAATATACACGACTTCTTTGAATTTCCTTCTAAACCATTGTTTCTCTTTGTGGATGATTTCAGCTTGTAGCCCACTTGATGTTATGTTGATTAGTCCAAACATGCTCTGCTATTCCGGATTCACTGTTTTCTCCTCGCTGTGTATGTATCTTGTGCTCAGCAATGCGAACTTTCAATGGCCTATTAGTTTCACAGATGTATGATTCTTCGCACTTGCAGGGTATCCGGTAAACGCAATTCTTGGAATTGCAGTCCGAATTCGGTGGCCTGGTTTTTGTAAGGCTGCTACAAATAATGTTCCCAGATGTGAAGCAGAGCCTGATTTTGTATTTGGACCCAATCCTTCTTATCCCTTCCGATAATCCTCTGATGTAGGGAAGTACAAATACTGGTTGTGGAGATCCTTGTGGAGATCTTGCTGTCTTCTAGCTGAGGTCTATTCTACCATCACTCTGGAGTGACCATTTCGTTGTAGGTCATTTTTGATGAGGCCCAGTTCCTTTTCGAGACCATCCTGAGTGAGTGGATTTTCGATATACAGATGTTTCCCATTTGGTGTCAGTCTTCTTCACCAATACATCTAAGAAAGGTAATTCGTTGTGGACTTCCTTCTCCATTGTTAAAGTAAGTGATGGAAAGAGTTACAGTGTTGATGTGCTTCAGAAAAGTGTCTAGTCCTGCATTCCCCCATGGTTCCATATAATATATATATATATATTTTTTGGGAAAGAAAGTTTTTGGCTTTCTACTACTCCATCTTGATACAAAAAAGAAGGATGAGGGAATCTTTCAAAGAAAGAAAGGAAGTACTGAT
>WOGN01010084.1:0-10543 GCA_015342105.1 Leptinotarsa texana | reverse complement strand
GAGAAGCAAATTGATACTGAATCTGAAAACAAGGGTTTGCTGTTTATATATCTAAAATTTTTTGGTCCGATGTGGACTTTGTTTATTAAATGATGATTATTCTGATTGATTTTTCGGTAATTTAGTAGTGGAACCACTACCTGCAAATTGATTTGTCCGCTTTTTAATCTATTGTTAACAAATTAATTTGCAGGTAGTGGTTCCACTAGTTAATTACCCAAAAATCAATTAGGATAATCATCATTCAACAGAAAAAGTTCACATCAGACCAAAAAACTTTAGGTATATAAACAGCTAACCCTTGTCTTTAGATTCATTATCAATTTGCTTCTCCTGAAGATGATAACCTTGTTAGCGAATGGCGCGTCGAGTGCAAAAATATCAGTTTGGTGTTAGGGTAATTGATCTCTAGAAAAAGTTTTCAAAAATCGATTTGCAAAACCACTCACTACCTCACCTAACCCCACGAACACACGGCACTGGTAAAGAAATATTGTGAAACGGACAAAAAATTTGTATTCAGCCAGTCCAGCTAGCCGAGCCTTTATTCCTCAACTACATTTGATAGCACGTTTACTAACTATCTGGGCCACTAGGGGCCACAGGCAAGAAATGTGTATGACTTACTCTTATTTTTATTGCCATTCCAATTGGGAATCGATAGACTATACAAAAATGAATTAAATTAAGTTGAATTAAAGGTAAATTCGTATGATTTCTCCTAATACAGTCTAAAATAAATGTATCCATATACAATACAATGTATACATCTTTATACAATAATAATCTTGTTTCTTCCAAAGTGGGGTAGAACACACCTAGGCCTGTTTTGTGCTTTTTCTACCCCACTTGAAGAAGTATTCAACTTCTGTAATAAAATTATAATTATTAACATTATTCGATTCGTAAATCCAGAGCGATTGAAGGATTTTTCTGTAACGCTATGAGACCTCTATAAAAAAAAAAGATTTTCCTGTCACGAAAAACCTGCTTCGTGTGTTGATCCATGATTTGCAGACCATGAGACAAATGAATGTCAATAAACTACAGGTTCATTGTCAATATCGAAGTCAGAGTGGAATTTTCGGTCGCGCAAAACCATAAGTTTCCACCCTCTGACTCTATCCGTCTTCAACGACCTAGATATAGTAGAGGCGGAAAACATCCGGGTTCTGAACAATTTCCCTATACACGCTGATGTCACGGTGTTTACGCTTCCAGAAGCAATAATTAGAGTTGCGAAGCCATTACAGTAGTAGCACACGGGTGATTTGCATATCGAGCAGGCTTGAAGACGTCTTCCGGCAATTTGTCTTCGACGAAAAGTGTTCAGGACAGGAAATGCAGGACGTGACTTTTACCTGCACGAGGTTCTAAATCTGAATTCGGTTGTCGATGGGAAACTAACAAACTACTATAAAACAATCCGTTGGAAAATGCGAAAAACAAATACGAGGTCTGTTTAAGAAATGAAGTTATTTCTCATTTCTCTCAAAAAATATTCAAAAACTGGCCGCAGTTTCAACCAGAGATTCGAAGAGCATTTGAGAAGTTACACATTGAATAAACAAGATTCCAACTACTCCAATCAGCTTATAGAAAACGCTCACAATTTCACACAAAATCCGGAAATTCTACACATTCAACCAAAAAGTCTGAAATTGAATTATCTCCAATATTATCAATAACGTTATCAGTAATTCCCCAAATACCATTTGATACCTCTCTTCATCTACCAGTGCAACTTAGGTATTTTAGAAACTAATCTAGGTATATGATGTTAAGGATAAAACAAAAGCACTACAGGAAAATCCTTAAGGCGTTTTTAGAGCGGTGCCAGTACAAAAGTAGTAATTCACTTCCCGTGAAAATATCTATAGAAAAGAGAAAAATTTCCAATCTTTTCTGGATGGAATCCAGCAGCTCAGGGTATGTTTGGGAGCTAAGCTCCATACATGCGAACAATACTCTTGAAGAAGGTCTGATCTGAGCCTTATAAAGCATCAAAAGTTGCTGAGGTCTGTACAGTTTTCTAGTTCAGAACAGTGTTCCAAACTTTTGAGAAGCAGCATTTGCAATTCCAGCGACATGTACCAAGACATATTGGTGCCCATTTTAACCTCCAACAAACTTATCGAAGCAGACAGCGGAAAACAGATGCCTGTTGTGGCACTGAATTGAACCGGCTTACTTTCCCCCCAATTCGAAATGACTTCTGGATCCTCATTAAGATATGCAACCTCCTGCTGTCGATGAAGATGTCCATCTGCAGCCGATGTTCTGGAATCCAAATGTAATGAAGAGACACGTTCACGCTTCTTATCATGGCCGATTAGTAAAACAGCTGCCAAACTATGACCACCAGAAAAGCAGACATACAGAGTTGGTAAGGACAAAAAGAAATTCCATTTTCCTAGGACATGGTTAAGGCCGAGCTTATAAGTGTCATTAAACAGCGTCGTGACAGACATCGCCAGCATGTGGTGCTGAAGCAGTTCGTGCTGAAGGCATCACCATTTTGAGACTTCCTCATTACCAATGCTAGTTAAACCCGATAGAATTAATCTGGGCTCAAATTAAGAGTTACTTAGTTCGTGAAAACGTGACATATAAAATTTCTGATGTCCAACGTTTATTAGAACTCAAAATGGAACGGATACTGAAAAAAGATTGGGTTAATGATGTAGCCCGTGTGATAAAGGAAGAAGAGAAAATATAGAGATTGGGCGGGTTGGTAGACACTGTTTTCGACCAAATAATAATAGATTTAAGTGTGACTGGAAATTCCTCTTCGAACGAGTCAATAAATTCTGAAACTTTATAAGCATAACATAGGTGATTATTGCTTTGCTTTGTAGTTCTCTTTCTATATAAAAGGAACGTAATAATTATTTTGTAAATTTTTCTGTGTTTTTGAAGTACTGTATTAGCCATAATAAGAAAATGTAATCAGTTTTACCATTGACAACAGGTAGCGCCACCTACTATAACAAATTTTACGAATAGTTTCGTATTATTCTTAAAGATTTTATATGATTGAACACCTTGATTGAATCAGGTAATTTATTGTAAAGTGAGATAGCATTGTATATTGGAGAATTTTTTAATTTATTTGATTTGTGAGAGGGTATCCTTACCATACCACCATGACGTTCATGATAATTATGAGTAGAAACATTCGTTTCAAAAGATGCAGGATTATTTCATGAATAAGTTTAAGCAATTTTGTAGGGATCTTTGCTGCCACACGCTTCATCCTCAAATTTTTCAAAAATGTTGGAATTAAATGCTTTTCCTTTACATGAATCATTTTGACCAGTAATGAAGTTTCGAAAACTGACTTTTTTTATGTATTGCTCTGAAACCGGTTGAGATACGAAAATGAAATTTGATGGGTGTTAGGAATTAATTATTGCACATTTGTTGACATGCAATTAGGAATTTCATGTTCATCATTGACGCGGAGACGGGTAATGACCTCTTCATTAAGAAAAAATTGGTACGCCACTGAGATATTTCAAAGGAAAAGTCATTTTTGAATTCCTCCTACACTTTTTGACACACAATCATTCCGGCCTTCTTTTGTATAGGACGCTGTTTCTAGATTTTGATTTTCCTTGAAATTTAGAAAAAACGTAATTGTGTAGTTTCTTTATTTATATCAACGATATAAATCTCTCCCAACAACCTACCTAGGTTCTGGTGAATGCCTGAAAAAAAAAAACAAATACTATCCCTGCTAAAACCACGCCGGATATTGAATTTTACCCGCCCAAATATTCATGGCAATGATACAAAGAGGAAATTGATTCTAATTAATTCACAATGGTCGACGACTCTGACGCAGCTATTTTATATCGCATCTAAATGTTACCAGATATAATTAGATGCGGTTTCTGATTATTGAACTAAGTTTTAAAATAGCTTTTGCTAGTGTAAATACGACATTTTATTTACACTTTATTCAGTATCGCCCCGAAATGTGAAATTCGGCGAATAGTGTTACATTGTTTTTTCGAAATTGTTTTAAGAACCAGCAGCAATATTTTGAACGAAAAATAATCGAAGGAAGAGCGATCGAACGAATTGACATTTAATCGGCAGCCGGTCGAAGGTTGTCGTTCTTATGAGATCGAAGCTTGGTTGACAGAAAAATACATTTCAACCCCTTTCTTAACCACAATGAATTGTGATTGTGTTTTTTCGATACCTACTATTTCCCAAGTACGTCAAAAAATATGTTATAAACGCATAGCGGTTAACTAATAGTGAACCTTAATTACAAGAAAATCACTCATAACAACAACAAAACTCCTGGAAAGTTTACGCCTTAGTTCAATCTCGACTCCAGTATGCTATACTGAGAAATACTTAAACCATGTACAACAAAAAAAATGACTATTCTTCAGATCAAATCTTTATTTTCTCGAAGCTACTCGATATCAGACAAATATATACATGCACAACTTAATCTTGTATATATACAAAAACAAATTGACACCTCGACCAATTAAACCCAATTTGTTGAACGCAACAAAAAAATCCATTAGTTAACAATCGTACAAATACCGCAGTGGGAAAATCTTCAACTTCTTTCCTACATTTATACAATAAAAAATATTAACCTACTCAAAAACATCTTCGAAAAGTATATGCTAAATATCAATAGGGACATCGTTCATAACATTCTTATGAAAAAATAAAGATGACAATAGTTATCCTAAGTTCAAAATCTGTTATACTTTCATTTGAGGCCAAACGAAATCTGTTTTACAAAAATGAGTGATGAACAAGGAAACCATGTCAATTTTCGTTTGAAACAGTTTATTTCGAAAACGGTTCAAAATAGATATAGTATTATCTGAACAAAGTTGACCTAAAATTGGATGTAGAGCTCAAAAACGTTGAAATATACAGGGTGTTCCATTTGAAAAAATTGAGTTCCACTCATTTTTTCATGAGATCAAAATATCTGCATTTTTTGAAGACCCTGTATGGGGAAAATGAAAATATAACTCAGAGTGAAGATCCTCATAGTATCACTCCACCCCATTTCAAATTTGATCGTTTTATTGCAAGAGAGTTCAAGATTATCAGCATTTATAAAAGTTCATGATTGGTTAAAAAAAATATCGAAATTAATTTATATCTTCTAAACGGTAATAGATAGGTATAGGGGAATAGAATATGAATTTGTTGACAAAGTGATAATGAATCATAATATGATATTATATGTGGTATGTTCCATTTGAAAAATCAAAGAAGCCGCTACTTTGTAGTAGAAGCGACAAAGCCGCTTCGTCTAAAATATTTTAGTCGTGTAGGTCATACTGACTTATGCATATTGAGGAATTTTCATGTTGATCAGTTGAATAGTTTGACAGAAATGGCTTATTAACCCTCATCATGAAAAGCCCTGTATATACGTGATATATTTGAAATAATATCATATTTACTTGTCGAAACTCTCATTTTGTGAAACAATGAGGAAAAACAGAAACAAGTACTGTTTTCACTCACCAGAACTACAACACTATTTTTGAGTCGCGTTTCACCAAGCAAGTGATGGTGAACTTCAGTGTACTTCATCTACTAAAGATGCAAACTCGGTTGATAGAACGCAATTAAAAAAAGTATTGCAGTTCTGGTGTTTGGGATGAATTTTCGTTTTGTATTCAGAAATATTCGTAAAATCCTAAACCTCCTAGCCAAGTATCAATCTTCAAAGTAAGAACCGAACGATATCTTATCAAAACGAGCTCTTCAATTTCCATTTATTTCTGCTTTGATTCTACAAATAGATTGATAAAGCCGGTGCTTGTTTTCGATATATTCTAGCTAGGGTTTTCAGCGCTATCTCTCATTATGACAGAATATTTTTCATTCGTCTCCAGTGTATTTTGTTAATATCTCAGCCTTAAAAATTCAATATTCATCATCATTCTGTGTTCTTTTTTTTTCATTCTATTGGTCCACACTTTTTCGGAATACTTCAGTTGAATTTTTCGAAATCCATTTTGAATATTCTTTGAATATCATTTGAAGTGGTACACAATTCATTTTTACAATATAAAATACAGAGTATTTCATAATTACTGTACGATTTATTAGGTCGTTCTAGAAAAAAAGTTTTTTTGAACATATGTCCGGAGTTGCTTGGTTTTGCGATACAGGACTCTGAAGTTTAAAGAGAAACGATATTCAAACAATATCACAAATATCTTTTCACCCATTCGGTTAAAATTTGCTACAGTAACTTGAAATGATAAGGCCCTTATTTAACCTTAACTAGATTGAAATTATTAGGTCCATTGAAGTCACCGTGGACACCGCAGCCAACAATACTGGGAAAAAAGTATGACACTGACTTGCTGTTGTAGTTTTTTTTTTGGATTAATCAACTAAAAATACAACTTTTTCGTCGGTTGAGTTTTCTTCTAATCTAGCTTCACTTTCGAGAAAAATAACTGAAGCAACTTTGCATATCCTGAACAATTGTTTTATAGACCAGGTGACAATGATAGTGTTGTGATATCAGTGGAAGTCATTGTTGTCAATTAGTGGTGATATCATCATGAATATATTTACTTACGCTGAAATGGCTGACATGCACTTCATTTATGGATGAGCAGATGGAAATGTGGAAAAAGCACGGAGAATTTATCAAGACAGGCATCTTAACAGAGTCATAATTCTATGACCTATAACAACAAGATCATTTGAAACTCCGAGTTTCAATGAAAATGCAGGTGGTGGAAGGCCTGAAACGGTAACAACGCCAGAACTAGAAGAAGCTATACTTGATGCGATAGAAGGAGGTCCTTCAAACGATAATAATATCGTTTATTATGCATAAAAGTTGCATTTATACATAAAAGAAAAAGAGTTAGTCAAAGACTATCTTCCACCCCTCGCAAAAATTATACTGTGGGTGTGAGAAAATAATTATGAATATACCTATTTACTATCATAACAGTGATAGAGAAGAGAAAAAATAATAGATCAAATAGTTGCTAATACCTCTTAATATTCTCAACATTATTTTGGTCAATTTAACAATTTCATTGCACTACCATACATTGAATTTAATTTTTTTTAAATTAGCACTGAGCAGTAAGCATTTGTGATTTCAATTCTTTCTTGAATTGATGAATATTATGATTAAAAAGGGGTGAAATTTCATTCAGATAAAAGGGGCTATATAAAAAAACATCCTTGAAATTTGGAAGTACGATGCTTAGGTATGTTGAATCAGTTAATTCTCAAATTAACCATATGTATGTTAGAATACCTGCTTGATGAACTACATAAATAACTAGGTATTTCAGTTTGTAGCAATTAAAAAAAAATCAAATATTGGTCTCTGTACCTCACATTCATGGGGGTAATTGAGAGTTTTAAGTAACCCGAGTTTCACTTCTTCTGATAGCTGATACTTGAATTTGTATAACGATTCGAGTTTGTAGAATGATACTTTGGAAATGTTTGTCACATATTCATGAAAAGCCAAAGAAGTTATCTATGGTTAGGCCAAGATTTTCAGCACTGTCTACCCAGTCAACATCTGAGTTATCGAGAGTGTGCCTAAAGTTACACTGAGTTTCTAGTATTCGTCTTTGAGACTCTATGCATAAGGCCACAGTTTCGTTTGGTTTGATTTTCAGTTCATGATTCTACGAGTATAGGAATGTTTTATACAAATTATGTGTTTATATTGGCCTAGCAACTTTCTGTTTCGATGTTATGAGAAGAAAAATATAACTGTATATCATCTGCCTATAGGTGTACTTGACAATGTGATAAGAAAGTGGGGTAATCAAAAATAAAACTGAAAACATCAATGGTCCTAAAATACTTCCTTGCGGTACACCTGAGATTGTTTCTTTCAGAGATGACCATTAATAATCATCCAGTTCAACCCCATGTGATCGGCCTGTGAGATAGCTGGTCATCTATTCGAGAGAATAAACTTGAGCTGGCTGATGAGTAAATCAAAATTAACTAAATCGAAAGCTTTATTTGGATCAAGCAGTACTGAAATGGTGACTTTTGATTGATCACTGAATCTCGCAAGATCGTCGATTACTTTCAAGAGGGCAGTCTGTGTTCCGTGTTTTTTGTGGAAGCCAGACTGATCGTACGGAAGTATTCGATTTTCTTCTAGAAAAGCTCTTACTTGACGGGGAACATCTTTCTCGAATATTTTAGAGAATGAGGGCAGAATGCTGATAGGGCGTAGGCCACTGAACATGGTAGGTGCATTCTTTTTCAGAATTGAAATTATATTAGCAACCTTCCAAACATCTGGAAAAATACCTTGTCTGAAAAACTCGTTGAAAATATGTTCAACTTCATCGATACAATGTGGTATTGCTAAAGAAATCATCTTGATGTTCATATTGCCAATACATAAAGCATCAGATTTTATTTCTTTGATAGCAGTCAAAATATCATCATCACATAGATCGTTGAGGTAAACGTTCATAGGAGCTTTCAATTTATTATTATTGTAGAATGAAAGAGTGTGATTATTTACTATTGAATGTACCAGGAATATTGCACTGCAGCTGGAAGATAGCCCAAAAACCGTATGGACATTTCTAAAGAGAAATCTCCCATACCCATATCACATATAGCAGGTATAAGCTTTACTGCCTCAATATTTTCACCCTGTTATGCAGGTGGTTGATTCATACGATGGAACACAATAATAATTCTCCACCAAATATTTCATTTATGGACGAAGCAAATTTTTTACGGGATGCTGTCATTAACTTTTACGATGTCTATTTTTTGGCCGACGAAAATCACCACGTTTTCAGAGAAAGTCATTTTCAGCTACAATTTTCGCTGAACGCTTAGGTAAGAATAATTGGTGACTACCTACTTGGCATATTTTTTCACCAGCAAGATCAACAGGTGATTTCTACAAGGACTTTCTGCTAGATCATTCACTATTTTGATAGAAGTACCTGTACTTGTAAGAGACAACATGTGGTTTATGCAAGAATGGGCTCCAGCTCATTTCAGTGTTCTTTCTTGGCATCATTTCGACATCACATACCCTAATCGCTGGATTGAACGTGCAAGACCTCAAAATTGGCCTGCTCGCAGTCCTGATATGAATCCTCTAGATTACTAATAATGAAGTAATCTGAAGGCTCTCATGTGAATGACTTGAGGAATCGACTAATTGACAATTGCAATGTTATAAGAAATAGTCTAGGTATTTTTGAACGTGTCACACAATCAATGACAAATCGATTGCAGTGGTGTATTTTATTGAAAGGTGGAAATTTTGCCCATTTTCTTGAATGCCGAAATTGTTTATTATTTACTCTTTGTTTTTATTTTATGTCCTTGGGTAGTTTTGAGAATTTGTATTTTCATATGCCTGATCTGAAAAAATTGAAAACTAGAAAATAAGTCAGTGATGTTCTTTTATTTTCTATACATTGTTGGCTGTGCTGCCCACTGAGACGTCACTAGACCTAATAATTTCAATCTAGTTAGGGCTAAATGAGCGTCTTATCACTTCAAATAACTGTAGTAAATTTCAATCAAACCGGTGTCAGGATTTTATAAACACATTTTTATTTCAATCTTCAACCCCCTGTATTTCAGAAACGAAGCAGCTCCGTGCAAATGTTCATGGGCACTTTTTCATTGAAACGACCTAACGAATCACTCTCTGAAGTTTCGTACCATAGTTAGGAAACACCCAGTATAACCGTCAAAACAATGTTCTACAACGCAATTATATTACAGTGACACATCTACAATTTGATTAAAAACGCTCTCTCTTTCTCTCTCCTAAATTTGTGTTTCTCCTTCAAAGATACGTCCGGTATAAACAGGTTTTTTGAAATGTTAATGCTATAATGCATTATCCATGTACTGAGCGACATTTGATTCTACTGGCGATAGCGCCTAGTGTTTTTGTGATAAAATTAAATTACCATCATTGCTGAGCTTACAAGATCAAAGTTTCAATTGCACAAAATATGTAGATGTCCTTGATATAATCGGAGTTATTTTTGGATAATGAAAGTCATGTTATATTCAAAATACGAAACATCAGTAAGAAAGTACTATTTTGAAAAAACATGTCTGGATTATTTAAAACGATAACATTAATTTTGATTTGGCAGATCGAATTGAAATGCATTCGACTGATTCCTCAGATTGTTATCATGCAAATGTTATAAGGAAAGAATGTTTTGTCAAACGATTACGCAACTGCGATAGTCTCTGAATTTCAATAATAAAAGTTGAGTGGGGAGTGGAGATGTGATAATTTTTCAATCATGATATACTTTTTTGAAAATAAAACATTTTTTGCAGGAAAATCTATTTACATCATCAACTAAAGCGTGTTTTTTATAGAAGTATAGAACTTTAAGTTGCAATAAAACAAAGATGGATTATTCGATTGACATGAATTTTATTTATCCGAAAGATAATCTTGTGGCATTACATTTTAAATATGATTTCTGGCATATGACCGCCACGGCTGGCGCGGATGTAGTCCAATCTGGACGTC
>WOGN01010082.1:0-10545 GCA_015342105.1 Leptinotarsa texana | reverse complement strand
TCAGGGCAGGAACTTGTTGGTGAACAAAGTTCAAGTGTTGATTGTCGAATGTGTTGTCGGTGGGGAGACTGAAGGTGGATGTTAAGTTATTACGGAATTATGGTTCATGTGTAGCGACTTTAAAGTTCATCCAGTTGGCAACACTGGTTCCTGGCTCCTTGAGGTCAGTCGTAGAATGGATCGCTTGCAAACTATTGTCATATACCTTCTCTACCGTCAACACAAACCTCAACGACAGAAACGTTAATGATCTAGAATGGGATGGATGAAGTTGCGAAATCTACCTTGAGCACCTTACAGAGTTCCATGCAACTTTTTACATCATTTCGGTCCTTATAAATGCCGAGACTTTCATAGCAAAGAGCAAGTCGGTTGCAGACAGCACTAAGTAACTGCTCCACATCGTATTTTGCCATGGTAATTAGTGTGAAGCGTCAACTAGGTAGAGCCGTTTTCACTCCTCGTGTGGAATCCCCCACTCATTCTGCAGGACACGTGAAAGTTCTCGTCTCCCCAGTCGTGACGGTTCCCGCTCTTTGTCTGAAAGCTCTTGGACTCGTTGAATTTTGGCACTAAGAGCCTTACTTTCTCTCGGGAACGAGAGAAGTGAAGCCCTCCGTGTGAAAGGGCACCTGACGCATTCAAATGACTTGCTAAAATCACAAAATAACACAACAGTGTACTCAAAGTCAATCATACTTCTAATTTTACTCTAAGCGTCCTTTCACACGGGAGCTCCACGTCGCTTGCTCCCGAGAGAGATGACCGCTCTTAGCGCCAAAATGCAATGAGTCCAATGTAGCTTTTAGACGAAGAGCGAGAGTCTCGGGAGAACAGAGCTCTAACGTCTGCTGCATCTTGAGCCGGGGAGCCACGTCTCCTCTTCAGAATGCAAAAGGATGAGTGGGAGCTTCCACACGAGGAGTGAAAACGGCTCTCCCTTGTTGACGCTTTACACTAATTATCATGGTAGATCATGTGGAGCTGTTAATTAATGTTCTCTAACCGACCCGCTCTTTGGGATAAAAGTCTCGACATTTATAAGGACCGTAAAAAGTTGGATGGAAGTCGAATGTCAATTTGAGTTGATTTATAGAAATTATTTTAAGTTTCGATGAAACATTCACTTTATTCAAATTTTTAATAATCGTACCCAATTGCGAATACTAACTAAACTTTCCAAAACAACAAATAAACTCGTGCGTTTAAAAATTTCATTAATGCCGTGACAAAGTGCTAAGCACATTAACTCAGTATATTCATACATATTCAGTTTTCATATCATGTTTTGCAGGTACACATAAAAAATTGATTTTATTAAAATATAATGATAAATCTTGAATTTATTTGTCGTTTTCAAAACCAAATCTAATTTCCTAAGAAATAAATTCAGAGCGACAGCTTTTGTTTTATGCAGATAAATTTCAATGTAGGTATGTAGATAGTAAAAGTAAAATATTTAACGAAGTCAAAGGCGAGGGTGCAACTGAGAGTATCCAGGAAACTCTGAAATATTGATGTCATTGGCCTTCTCTTATTCATCCGTATAACACCGAGTTGAAAAAACGGCTTTTGCCAATTTAGTATATCAGCGAGGAACTTAACAAGATCCGATCAGAATGGTAGTTTTGAAAATATGTACATGTGAAGTTTTATCAAACAGTTTAAAATTAAACAATGACGCAATAGTATCCACTATTCAGATTTTTTTTCTTTGACAAAGTAGCACTATTTCGCACTAGGCCAGAAATAATAACATCGTTGTTGTCATTGTCAATACGAAAATTTTGGTAGGTATGGTGTTGATGAATGCAGTTAATCATTACCATAGCAGCGAAATACTGACCTACAGCTATTTGACATGAAATTAGTTGACATTTTGATTTTTGGAAGTTTGCAATTTGCAATAAACTATGAAAAGCATCTGCTGTTGCTACAGCACATTATTGCCTGAAAAATCGAAGCACGGATACAAAAACATTTAAATTCTTTTACCAAAATTTTTTTGTAATGGACTCAATATTTTACACTGTTTTTTCGGGTTTATTACCTTATACGTTATGGAAAAATAAATGCTGAGTTGATAGAGAATCTGCTGAAGTGTATTTAAGAGCAAATTGAAAAGTTCACCCCGATGAGCAGCTGCGTAATTTAAATTACTGAAAAGTCCAATTAGTCAATCAATTAATGAGAAACGGGGACTCACCTTCTTGTTCTGACTTCAACAAAAGGAATTAAAAAATACCATGCATTTCAAACGAATTGAATCCCTTCAATATTATCAAATGCCCGAATTTCATATGAAGAATACTAGAATGTTTCTACGTTTGTTGGAAGGTGATTGACAATATTTCATGACTTCCATCGTCTGATATTATATGAAATGATTTGAAGTCTCTGGAAGAACTAATGAAGGATAAGAATTTAAAATGAATAACAACATATATTGAAGAAGCATATCATTGAAGAAGCCCACAAAAAACCTCTGGTTGAAATACGTTGACGACACATTCATAATATGGAACCATGTGAATACTGAACTAGGCGCCTTCCCGAAGGTCTCGAGAAAGGAACTAGACATCATCAAAAATGATCTTCAACGGAATGGCTACTCCAAAGCGATGGTGGAACTGACTTTGGCTAAAAAACAGCAGGAGCCTCGCGAGGAAGAGAAGCCGTCACAAATAAGAGGCCATTGAATTTTCGCATTGCCGAGCACAAGAAATACAGACAGCGAGGGGAAACCAACAAATCAGGAATAGCAGAGCATGTTTGGACCCATCAACATAACATCGAGTGGTCCCAAGCTAGGATCATACATAGGGAGGAACATTGGTTCAGGAGGAAATTCAAGGAAGCCGCATACATGTCGAACAATGTATTTAGCCAAGCTAGCATAGAGATATGGAAACCCATAATCAAGGGAAAAATGGCCTACTCCCGCCAAACGGTCATCTCACACTGTGAAGCGGAAAAAGGAAAGCGGAGATTTATAGTTATCTCTCGAAGTAAGTAGTCCAGTCGTCGTGAAGTAACTTGGCTTGGAATCTCTTGACTTTCTTTTTTAATTTTTATTTTTTGTGAAATATTTTTCACATTATGGTCCATAAATAAAAGATCTGAATAAAATACAAGCAACAGATGTCGATTCTTGCCCCATCAATCAACACGTGTGAAAAGTTGAGTCATTTCTCGTGTCGAGTTTTTGACAAAACAAAAGGGAATATGTTCAAACACCAGGGTTGCTATGTATCTTTATTCGTATCAAAGTTCATTAGGGTTCTGGTCCAAAATTAAGCATAATCTTGGTTATTCGTTACAAAAGTAACCGCTGCTGTCATGTTCATGGAAAAATGGTGACATTGGAAACGTCGCACAGTGGAAAATATGACCGTGGACAACATTCTGGAACTTGTCCAAATTAAATCTTTGGTTCCGAGATTTCGAAAAAAATAATTAAAAAAATCTTATTAAATTTTACTTTGCTAAAATCTAAAACTTACCCACATTTAATGTTCGAAATCCCAGTACACGAAAAAAATAATACAGCAAATCTAATTATCGTCTCGAAGTGGTGTGAATCAGTTAATAGATGCATTTTAAATCATTCAGGAAACCCTTGAAATTATAGATTGTAAAACTTTAACTGAGAGATTCAAACTATATTTTAAATTACTTGTCAATACAGATCATGTAATTAAAAAACAACAACACAAATTAATTGGCGCTCCGGGGCGATTTCATTGATTTCAGTTGGACATTTGATTTTTCAGCTGCAGGGAAACCCGGAAAAACCTACAGCACAACATCATCTGAAGATATTGATCTGCCAATATCCCCTCTTTCATGAAACAAAATGTAGGGTGTCTTCAGAGGCTCCAATAAATCCAATAAATTTCCAGAACACTTAGTGACACGACTATCGTGAAACTTAAACTAGTTCGTTTCGTCTTTGACCAAGACGTAATAATGACCAGATTCAACTCCAGAACCACAGTGAACAATGACTGTAAGATTATAATAGTGGATTGCTAATGAAGTGTTCATCTATTTCGAACTTTCTTAAGAATTTGGTGCTTCCGTCAGAGGTTGAGTCTTGTTTGAAAATCATCACTGTTGTTATTAGATTGACTGGTGCCTCAGCAATACTTGTTTTCTTATAAACAGTCAGTTAGTTTGGCGCATTATTGGCAATATGGTAGATTATCACCTGTTAAAATTTCCATTTTTAGATGATTCAACAATAAGCTTTGCATGGACTGGTTATTAGTCATATTAGAAAACGCTAGTTGAAGTTCCAGAAATTTACATACGTTTTTGCTACCACGCCAACATTCACTGCAAAGTAAACAATGAGTATATTTTCAGTAAACGATTTACAAATACAAGACGAGATAAACTGTACGGAATCATTCAATCCAGAGCGGTCAGGAGTATTGATTCTGCTATTTTTTTGCTCACGAAGAGTATTCAACAAGAACCTCAAGAATTCGGAACAATCCTCTTGTTGTTCTAACGAGTATCTAATGGACTTCAAAGACTCCAGGAAATCGGTTGGAGGGAAAGATGATACATTCTAACGAAACTGCAGATGCATGAACAGGTGTTTGAGTTTGATGAATAAGTAGGAAGCATTCCAGTTCTCGTTCATCATTTAATTCTCGTCATGAACAACACTTGTAAAATGCTATTCATGTAGTAAGTGTTTCCTAAATTATCCAATCCAATTTTCTTCTCTAGATTTTCAGGACAACTATCTACTGATTCGTAAGGAAGAACACGTTTCACAGAATCTCCATAAGAACCATTTCTCAAGCTGAAAGTTACTTCTTTGCATGATCTACACATCCATGTATAGAGTTACTTATTTTCAAATTGATTACTTCCTTTCTTTGGAAGATTTCCACATTTTTTTTGTATCAAGATGGAGCAGAAGAAAGCCAAAAACTTGCTTTCCCAAAAATTAATCACTCCTAAAAATATAACCGCTTCAATTTATTTATATATTGCAATAACTAGCTAAGATTATTGACTTCACTAGTATATCAAAGTCACATTGAAACTTTTTCATGTTTTCTTCAATTACATATTTTTTATAAATATTTCGGCGCCCAACAATCATCACAGCGGTCACAGATTATTACTATAGATGTTTCGCATCTGCCAGGCTTCCCGTGACGGCTCACAATTTTTTTATTTATATTACGTTCACTACAGAATAAAAAAACATTCCATCATACTCCATGACGATCATAATTCCTCTTGAAGTCCACTCGAACCTATTATGGAAATAACCTTGAATCTCGCATCACAGATCGTGTTCATATAATTGAAAACAACAAATTAAATGTGCAATAATGAATTTGCAGCCGTTTAGATGAAACAAAAACGCGTTGCACGAATGGCCTTGAGCTAAAATTCAATACCGATGTCGATTTACAAAGGCATATTTCAATGTTCAATGCAACGCATTTTTCCACTTCGGTAATTACAGTGCTGCCATTCAAAACTGATTGTTGCAACAATGTTTGTATATATGATAGTAACGAGGAGTTTAATTTTTTGAAATAACAGTCATCAATGCACTGCCGCATGACGTAGTAAATAATGGTGACGATGCAACAAATGAAAACTATGTCATTTGATTAAAAAGTGTCGTTTACTAGATTTTAAGTGAAATTATCAGATGGCAGCTTTCTTGTTCTTTAAATACTTCATTGATAAGTGATATCTGGTCTCATAGGTTTTAAAAGATGAGTAGTTTCAGGAACATATGAATATGTGAATTAGTATCAAAATTTTTTCTACATACCACATGTGGTTGAACTTGCCGTATTCGTTGTTGCGTCACAAAATGTACATACCTGTAACAAAAAAAAAACTAGTAAATTATCCTCTCTCCTCAATCAGTAATACTAAACACATCAACTTAAATTGTACGTAGATGTCCATATGGAAGACAATTCACCGAAAAGTAAAGTGAAAATAAAAGAAGAAGAAATAAAAGAAAGAAATGATAAAGATGACAGTATTCTTAAGGCGGATTTCCACCAAACGGACAAACAACTGTATCGATTTCGACAAAATAAAATCTTGACTTGAAAACATTTTGAAAACTTTTTGGCAACAAGTAAATGTCCTAACTAACAAAGTCCCGGAACTGGATCGGGGAACGACAACCTTAAAAGAAAAGCTCTTCAATTTTACATTCCTATCGTATGATTTGTGTGACCTCTAATTTTATCTTTTGTCGCTTCTGACCTGGCAATCTAATAAACAAGTTTTCGATATATTTTAATACATCACTTATGCATTTACTTCCAATGAATCGTTGCTAAGTATTGAAATTATCTAAGTGAAACTTTCCTAGTCGTTTTTTTTTTAATGTAAATAACCAGATATCGTCTAATTATGCATCCTGGGTAAACACGCATGTCTTGATAAGTATTTTATTACTGAATGTAATGTTGTTTGTTTACACTTTGATAAGAATGAGTTTCACTTGTGAAATTCAGATTTGAGATATCTCGGAATAAAGTTCGAGCGATGACCCAAAATTCCCACATAACCTCATTGTTGTGATTTATGACTGTGTGTGGAATATTTGTATAATAATATTTCAAGTCTTATTTTGAATGATCAAATATATTGTGTACTCCAAAGGAAATGAAAACTGATTTGGTTGAGTTTTATTCTGATCATACATTAAGAGGTATTGGTATTGATAGGCTACAACTAGTCGTTTACAAAACCGCCATACACGTTTCGCTATACAGTAGCTTCATCAAGCAGGATTATTTACTTACAATAGGAATTGTAGTCACCTCTGAACGAGGTGACCACAACTCTTGTCACCGAGTTGGAACCCGTTTAGCAAAAAAGCTCAGATAAAAACCGCAGAGATCACCTTACTTTTGCGAAGACACAAGGATAAGCCACTGCATGGGGCCTTCTTTAATAACATTGGAGACCTTTTCTTAGGTCGAGTGGGCTGAAGTCGGAAACTGAGGGGTCCATCATGGCTTGCCAGGATGGTGTCTCCAACACCTTAGTCTACCGCAGCCGCGTGCTGGATTCAGAGGTTCCTAACACAAGGCTCAGGGACTGCCGCGAGGCGCTCGAGACCCTAATGCACTTGCTATCAGCATGTCCAGCATATGCGGTATCCCATATGGTGCGTACTTTAATGGTGACACTGTATATTTACATTTACTGAATATTCATATATGTATGTACTCATATTTGTATCTGTTCAGCTGGGCTTAGTATTGTTCTGTCCATATGCTCGGCTCTTGTCTCTAAGCATTATTTCATAGTTTATTTTTGTTAATTGAATGTCCCATATACACGTTTTACTTCAATAGACTTTGCCAATAAGATGTTCAGATCTTGGATAATAAAGCATATTTTGATTTGATTTGATTTATTTTTTCCATTTTGTGTTCTTTCACAATTGCATTCCAGAGGTTCTATAATAATAATAGTGCATTTATTTCGCTTGATGAAAAGTACATAACAGTGGATAATACTTTCAGTACAATAACAAGAAGAACGTCATAAGTTTCTGTGCTTTTCATATACATATATTCATACACAAGTATTCATTTGAATATTTCAAAAGAATTGAGATAAAAGAAGATAATATATGTAGATCCATGAACGTAGCGAAATATTACAACAGTAAATTTGAGGGTTATGGTTATATTTAAAATGTTTAAAATGAAGGTAATGTCGAGTAGTGACAAGAACGTTGAAGAAGCCAAAAAGAAAACACCTTACCTAAAATTCCCCAAGGGTGTAGCAATTTTTTTCTATAAGAGCAGCTTTCAGTCTTGTTTTAAAAAATTGACATTTGGCGCATTCTTTACCGAATGATCAGGCTTATTGGATACTTTTGATCCACTGGTATATGGTGGTTCGGTGCATATGGGGTATTAATAAGTTTTTAGAGCGGGTCGGGTATTTATGCTGATTAGATATAAAATTATGACCATTCTTGTACATGTATACGCATAATTCCTAAATATAATTACCCGCAACAGTGATTATTTTGAGTTCTTTGAGTTCTACACGATTGTATCCATCCTATACGAGCAATAGTTCTGATAGTATATTTCTGTAGTGTAACAGTGCCCTAGTTCAGTATTCCATATCGTATATGACAGTATATTGATCCATAGTACAGATTCAACAAGACTTGTTTACTGCAATTGTCTGACATAAATCTTAGCGCATAGCAATTTCTGCGGAGTTTGTCGCAAAGAGTTTCAATGAGAGGGATCCAGGTGAGCCTGTAGTCAAGTCTAAGGCCAAGCAACTTTGTTGTTGAGCAAGATTAAATATACAACTCCTCGTTCTCATAAATGCTGAAATGGCCATGAGCAGAATTCAGCGAGAATTTCATTAATGATGTTTTCGTGATGTTCAGACATAGATGATTTGTTTTTGCCCATGTTACTACCTGATCATAGACATTATCTGTCTGTATAAGCAACCACACGTATTTCCGTGAGACTATTCATGAACTGCAACAAGTCATTCGCATATATCAGAAACAGTAAAGGGCCAAGAATTGGGTCTCGTGGAACACCCTGTTCAATGGTTGCTGACGGGCTTAAAGTTTTTTGAATCACTACTTTTTGGATCCTGCCATGTAAATGAGACTTCATTATTATATAGAGAGTAACTGAAAAGTAACCACTGGAAAAGGAGTCAATGAGCATATATCGGGTATCGAAATTGAATCACAAAACGCAGCTTGAATTCATAATTTCTTCATCGATCATGGGCAGGACACTTCATCGTCCCATTCGACAGTACTCCGGAGACGCAAATGAACAATATTCAAATATATTGAGTAGCTTCAAAAGTAATCGAACTCATTCCAGCAAGAAATGGAAGTAAATATATCCGCGAGGCATGATTGGCGTTACGATAAATTAGATTCTGCGATATAAAACGGGAACAACTCACGAAGTCTGAAAGTCAAGATCTCTTGTGAAAAGTTTAATTGAAAACGGCAACGACTCTTCTCATGCGGAGAAATGAAAAAGGATATGTGCTCCACATACAGGATGAACTTTAATCCAGAATGATTACTTCCTAGGAATTTTTGGTGCTCAGCGGGGCTGGATTCGGCTTCAGAAATCACTGAAGTTTTTGAGTCGTGGGTTGAATTATCTGTTTGTGAAGTTTTCGATGTAACTTGGATCGAATGTAGAAAATCAATCACTTATTACTATTACTTTTTTCATCAGAAGTGACAGATCTCACCAATGTGGAGAAACAATGTAAACAATCTTCAAACTAAAAAATATTTGATGCAATCCTGAGGCGTCACAATAGTATTGTGATGCCTGAAGATGCCACTGTATAGCGAAACAAGTGTCGCGGTTTTGTAACCTTACAAGTGGAAATCTAACATTCAAGTGATGTTTTATAATACTCCCATAATAGTAACAGATCTTCACCCAGAATGGAAATGCATATCAACTGTTTTCTCTACATACACTATTATCTCATTTACACCAATTCGAAGATTTTACTGCTGAATTATTCAGTGTTTTTGTAAGTTTTCAGGACTATCTGAATCAGTTATAGAATTTCAACTGATGTGGCCAGGTAGATCGTTTATGAATAACAAAAAATAAGCGGACTCAGAATCGACCCCTGAGGAACTCCAATGCGCATCTCATAATATTCAGAGTTATGCTCTTCAATTTTTAATCATAGTTTTCCTGAAGCACATGTATGATATCAGCCATGTCAAGAAATTTCAAGAAAACTAAGGGAATATAACCCAGATGTCTCTAATGTCCTACAAGTGGTACACCTCAAAGTTGTCAATTCCTGTCTGAACTTGTAATAAAAACAACCAGTATTGATATCCACATGGCCTAATAACAATTTCGGTTTAAATGTTAACTGTAATCAAAAATCCCCGGGAATTGCAATTCACCAAGCGTTCAACTTTCATAATTTCTTGCAAAATTGAAGATAGTATTTTTGATAATTCAGAGGCATTTTGGGGTTATATTCAGAGTGAAAGGAAGGATTATAATTCACCTTCAGTCATGTTTTATGAAAATTAAATCTGTAAAAATACTTATGAAAGTGTCAATTTGTTTGCTTCTTATTTTTCAACTATATATAGTGATCAGACAGTGAATTTTACTCCTGAATATAATTTTGATAATAAAGTCTATATCAACGATTACAGTATTACTGCTACGGATATAATATAATAATAATACACAAATGTCTATACACTCAAGCAATTCCATCATCATCTTTCCAGATTATTGGAAACATAGCTTCCTGCAGCCAATACATAAACTAGGAGATAAGAAAAATATTAAAAATATTAGGAATTATAGAGCAGTTTGCAATTAGTCAGAGATGGCTAAGATGTTTGATTCTGTGCTTACAAAGAAACTTTCCTGGAACTGTGTTTATTTCATCAGTTCGGACTTCCATTGTCTAATCTAATATAAAATGATTTGAAACCCTGAAAAAACAATTACAAAATTAATAAGGTTAACCGAA
>WOGN01010080.1:0-10546 GCA_015342105.1 Leptinotarsa texana | reverse complement strand
AAGAGGAAGATAAAACTTCCTCTTGAAGAAGATCACTTGATGATCGAAACACGTGTCGAGGTGTAAAAATAACGATTTGGTGTTGGGAAAAAACTCCAGTAAAATTCATTACTACACCAAAGATTCCAAACAGTACATCATAAGTAATTAACAATATACTAAAACACTTTTAGTATTATGAGAAAATATTTGATATGGACGGGTTAGAAGTTATAGAACATGTGAGCAAAAAAAAAAAGAAAATTAAAATATGAAATGATGAAAATCCATAACTAACTAACGTCTTCAAAAAATACTTTATTGTGAGATGTTTTACAAAAATGAAACACATTTTTCGCCATACAATGGCTTCTTCGGGCGTGTCTACTGCATAGTAAAAACATACCCGAAGAAGCCATTGTACGGCGAAACACGTAATGCGCTTTTGTAAAACTGTTTAGTGAAAATCTCACAATAAAGTGTTTTTTGAATACGTAAAATAACAAATGATGTACCAGGTTCAGGTGAATTTACGCACGCACACCGATTAGTAAGTAACAAGTTTCAATTAGCAAGGAGCAAGTAACAAAATCGATGACATTTATGCGTTCCCAATTAAAAAGTCACAATAAAATAATACATAAGTTTTTATCGGAAAAAAGAGATCTGTAATATATCGACTGTTGTATATCTATTATGTCTATATACAAAAATATTATTTAGCAATTTTTCAACACAGCATCATAAATTTCCATTTCATCGAATAAATTGTTTAACAAACGATGAAACTAAACAGAAAACAAATTTGACAATTATTAGGTTAGGTTACATTTTATGCTATTTCTTATTTCTACTGTCTGTGTTCTGAAATGGGCCAATCGCCAATCAGCGATCATTTACGTAGTACATGCGTACTAGTGAAAAATTTGGTAAATACAATTAAGGTAAGAAAGTCAAAAATTGGCCAACTTTTTTTCAACACTTGTTATCCGAAAATTGTTAATTTTTCTGCATAAATGTGTCCATTGGAAAGTGAGGTCCACTTATAATTGATAAATTGTCACTTCGTAATTCTTACTTGCTGCTTGCTAATCGAGTGTTCACCACTAGATGTACCTCAAAGAGAAGTTGAAATTGAAAAAATGTTCAGCTCTAAAACACAGTGGGGCAGGTTAATTTCATGTTTACCTCAGCTGGATTCTGTGGGTATGTATTAAGTCACTATCAGAATGTTTCCTAGACTATATAGGTACTCAATCCTATACAGTACAGTACGTCCAGAGATTTGGTAGAAAAGAGGAGAAACGGACCAGTATATTTCAATTTTCGACGAAAAACTATTCTTTACAAAAAATTTTGTTTGATGTAAAATACAATTTTTCATCATCAAATAGAGTGCTTGTAAAATTTTTTCACAAGTGTGAAGTTGAATAAAAATGGTCCATTCTGATGGAAATCCATATTTCCACTATGAAAGATAGACAGAGACAGCCCTAGAGCAAACATATATTCACTTTTTGGAAACATTGATGTCAGGTTGGGATTATGATTATTGGAATAATATCCATCGAATATCGAATGATTGTAATGCCTCAGTTATAATAATATTCATTTCTCACGTTAAAAAGTATAGGTACAATTTTTTTACAAAAAATACAGTAACAAAGAAAAAGTCACTTGGGGTGAAATATAGATATAACAAGAGATGATCTGGTAGCCAGAACAAATTAAAATACAATACAAAACTTACACTATTCTTGAAATTAAATGATATCATTTACAGCAGAATGAAATAAAGAATGCATTGGATTACAAACTAAAATTAAAAATTCAAGAACCTCAATTATCAGTTAAAAAATTCTTCAATGGAATAGCAATTTTTTTGGAGGGGGTAAGCTTTCAACCTTGATTTGAAAAGTGATATGTTGATAAAATCTTTTATTCTATTTGTTGAATATTTTGGGCCCAAGTTACAGGTGACTTTTGATATTGAGTGGTTCAATGGGAAGCAGCTATTCGAAATTAATAGCTTTCTTTTTTTTAGAAAATTCCCACATTTTTTTTTGTACAAAGATGGAGAAGCAGAAAGCCAAAACCTTTCTTTTCCAAAAATTAGTCTCCCATAAAAATATATCATTTTCAATTTAAACAAGATTTTATTGGCTGGAATTGAATCAAATAAGTCAATGAATGTCATTACATTCTGTGATTGATGAGACTAGTAGATTCAACTCATTCGTGACAAATTTGTAATTTTATTGATGAGTTGAGTGCTTCGTCTAGTAATGTTATCCAGATTGGTGCTGTAGAGGCAATAAGGCTGGTGTTTTATTCCGAAACATTGGATATCCACCATGATATCTGATTCGATTTTATAACGAATGTTTGGAGAACAAACTGAATAGGAAAAAGTGTTTTTTTGTATAATCCAATGTTCCTATAAAAGTAGTTGTTTTGAAATTTTCTTTTGTTTAGTTCAATGATTATGTGAAAGTAGTTGTTTCAATAGGGTTTTTCTTCAAGTTTGTGTACGAAAGTTGCTTCTTTGCGTGATCTACACATCTTTGTAAAGAGTTTGATTTAAAAATAATTGCTTTTTTTCCGGAATATTCTCACATTTTTTTTTGTCTGAAGATGAAGAAGTAGAAAGACACAACCTTTCTTTACCAAGGATTTTTATATCAAAGATTGAGGATCAGTTAATGAGAAGACTCAACCTAGGTGGAAAATGTTCTAGTGGCTTTTATATGATTATATAAAGTTGCTATAATTATAATAAAAATAATAATAATTGGGGGTATAACTGAAGTATAACTGGGGCTGTAGTATAACAAGTTAATAGTGAGGTAGTTTGGGGAAGTAATTGGAAATAGTTGAATTCAAAGTTTTATTCGCTCTTTTGCTTCTGAGGGTGCGATAGCTGGTTAACGGAAAAAACATAATTCTAAATATATTTAAACACATATATTCGAGTAGAAATATTTGAAGTATTACAAGTTGTATTTTTGTGTTGGTAAAAAAATGAATTGACATTTAATAATATCAATTATTATGATAATTTTAAACTGAAATGATAGATAAAGTGGTCTTTTTTTATTTCAGATTTAGTGGCTCCAGAACTCATTTTGGGAAGATCTGAAGAATGTGATATAGTCATTCACAAGTCAAAATTTTTAGAGAAAGAATTAGTTTTTGTGAGCAAAGAACACTTTATAATTAGAAGGGATTTTGAAGATGAATTTATTGTCTACTTACAAGACTTGAGCAAAAATGGTACTTACGTGAATGATGCTTTGGTAGGGAGGCATAATAGAATTATTATACAGAATAATGATTCCATTGCCATCGGCAATAAACTCAAAGGTATATTAATCAATTCTGTCAGTAATTTATCTAAACATTATTTTTCAGTGTATATTTATAAGTCAATGAATCAACCAGTGGAAGAGAATTTCATTCCAGCAGAACTGAGAAAAAAATATGTAACCTCACGGTTATTAGGTGTAGGTGGTTGTGGACAAGTTAGATTAGTTTATGATAAGGTAATTCTCCCGTCGATTATGAAAATTTTGAAAATTTTTCAGTTAATAAATGTATTCACACAAAATATTGATATTCTTGTTACATTTTTATCATTATGGCAACATTTGTCTCAAAATTTGCCTGTTCAATTTCATATTCTTTCTTTATAATCTAGTTGCTTGTGAAGGTCTATAACAATTTTCAAAGGAGTTTCAAAAATTATTGATAAAAAATCAATTATGTATACGATGTGATGTGAAATTTAAAAAAAACTTAAATGAACAATCGAAACTCATAATGTAGAAAGAAGAATAGGAAATGAAGTTATGAATTCATGTTAATGTTCATCAATGTGAGATCGGGAAAAAGTTAGTAAGAATGTGATATTTACCATTTTCAGTGAAGACAATGAAATATTCAGCAAACGTTTATTTCTTTTTAAAATTTATCCTATTCATTCACAAAGTTTTATTTTGGGTCCACAGTTTTATTTTTGATTTACATAAATTCTGTTTCAAAATCATTATTGAAAGGAAATATTAAGTCATATGCAGATGACACAACATTAATTTATTTTTCTAGTTATACTGGAGAAATTCACAATAATGCGGTTAAATTATCATAAATTGAGTTTAAAGTATGAAAAGTCTTCTTTAATGTTAATAACCAAGAACAAAATCATTAACAAAGGGATTTTGGTTTTTAAAATTTAATATCATCTTCAGATGATGCAGTGCTGCAGGATTTTCCAGGTTTTCCTGAAGCTGAAAAAGCAAATGCGCCACTGGAATCAATGAAGTCGCCCCGGAGCGTCAATTAATTTATAATTTCATGATTTGTATTTTGGAAGTGTTTTGTATCTGTATCTGTAGAGTAGGGAGGGTGAGTGTAAGCCCACAGCACTTAGGCCACGTTTTTTTTGGAAGTGTTATTAAACAGATTGTTGAAATACAAAAATTTTAGGACTGTACATTGATAAAAATCTCTGTTAAAATTCTCATATTGTGATTAAAAAAAAGGGACCAATTTAAGGAATATTATTTAGGATTAGAAATTTCAAACCATTGAAATAGCTTTTTTTTTTAATAATTTAATATTATTATTACAGAATTACAACAACTAAAATCTATAAAAACAAAGTTATGCATACATACACATACCACATTTGTTTGTTTGTAATTCGTGTGTGTATATACGGATGTATGTAAACATGTGATGTACACTCAATTGATGAATAAGTATTTGAATAATTCATTTAATTATTATTTGAAATTGTATCCCTGTTATGAACATTCTTGTTTCTTGGGATCAATAGGGATCATTATTATTATTATTATAATTCGGTAAATCAATTTACTCTTAAATTGATTAAAACAACCTTCAAGTTACATGTAGAAATTGAAAATTTCTACATGTAACTTTTGAAATTAACTACTACTCAACTCGTAATCATTAACTACTCAACTCGTAATCATTAAATGTAACAATATAGTTATTCGATATTAATTTACGAGGTCAATGACAAGGTAAGAATAACCAAAATCTCATTTTTTCTCCTTTTTTGTTGATTTCAGCTCATCTTCAATAATGCTCATTTTTTGTTTCCAGATTTCATTTTTTTAATAGCTATGAATTCCCTCAGAATAGTTTAGACATCAATGTTCCAAAAGACATAAAAATTTGAAGTAGTTTTTTTCTTGATAGATAGATTTGAAACCTCTGGTGTAAAATGAATTTAATTAAAATATTTTTCCCATTCTAGAACTAAAAGTTCTGCTATAGGAAAAGTGTGTTTTTTAAGAGTTTTTCACTGATTCAAAAAAAGTGTTTTTTATATGACCATGAGAGATTTTCAAATTACATAGAAATTTATTTTGATATCATCTATTCAGACATTTGTTATTTTTGTAGGTAACGTGTCAGCAATATGCACTCAAAAAAATTACCAAAAGTAGAGATTCACCATCACAAATTCACAACATCAATCATCCTAAAAGAGTTGAGACGGAAATAACAATTCTTCAAGGATTATCACATGTAAGTTCATTTCAAGATTTGCTTTTGTAAATTATTTAATATGACTCGTCATACTTATATTGATTTGCATGAAATTTTAAACTGAAGACCATAATTTGATTGAGAAGAAATCATAAATTTACATTTAACAACACAATTAGAATATTTATATATTGAAACGTATGTAAATTTAAAATGAAAATGTGAAGATTTTTCAATTATGCAGAAACTCTTCGAATAAAATGCGCGTTTTATTTAAAATGAATATGAAAGAAATTTGAAGCATTTTGTGTCTTCAAAATTCATTTCATCACCCAGTTCGTTTTTTATGTGGTTACAAAATAAGATGCCTTTATGCATATGGGAATTATGCCATATGGTTTGCCTCGAGAGTGGTTGATGTAAATTTTCTGCTTCTCTGCTAACTTGTTTTTTACATTTAAAGTAGTTAGGAATGTGTACAATGCTGCATAGATAATTCAGCAGATAATTTGCCTGCATGAGGTTTTTTGGTTGACTCTCGTATTTATTTGAATAACTGAAAATGGGGAGTAGCTTGGGAAGATACTATCTATGAGATTGACAGAAAACTCAAACCACAAATATCAAAGATTAATGAGGGTCTCAACAAGGATTTGTTTCAAAGTTAAGCTCGAAAATCAACCGCTGGATGAGAATTGTCTTTCTGTCTCTTTCTGCAGCTTTCACTGCAAATTGGCAATTAAAAGATACCAGAACCCACCAAAGCCCCACAAAGTGAATCAAACATTATTCTTGATTTAATGTCTTATCTAAAAAATCGTAATTGGAACTTCCAACTCCTGTTAATTCTCACTTCCCACACATAATATACAATTAACATTATCTAAATTCACAGTCTCCGGAACAATTCTCTAAATTCATTAGAATTAGAAAGCCTAAACCTTTCTTTCCCAAAAATTAATCTCTCTTAAAATACACATACCACTTTCAATTCATATTCTGCTTTCACTCTGGTTATTTCTTTAATCTGAAAAGTCTTGGAAATCTTCAACATAACTACATGTTTTGGAATTAATCCACGTCTTTTTAATATTAGAAATAATGTAACTTTATTTTTTCAAGCCTCTGATAGTTCGAACAAAAGACATTTTGGAAGATGGTTCAGATGTTTATATAGTACTTGAATATATGAAAGGAGGAGAATTGAGCACAAGAATCAGTTGTGGGCCAACATTTTCAGAATCTACTGCTAAATTCTTTTTTTATCAAATGGTTCTAGCAGTGCGATATCTACATTCTGTTGGAATAACTCATAGAGATCTCAAGGTATGTTTGATTGTGGATATTTATTTTTACAGTATGTCAAATATTAGAATGTACTTTGAAAATAACGTTTTGCCATTTGAAACCTTGAAGGTAAGGTCTCTATCCCAATTTTCTTTTAAAGGATATGGGAATGCTCATTTATTCAACATTGTGACATTGCATCCCAGTCCTTCTAAGCCTATCTCGTGGCCTGGGTATTTTTATAATCAGAAATATAAATTGATGTTTAAAGACGTTAAATCACAAATGGTACATAGTACGAATACATTTAATATTATACTTCACTTTATAATGCAATACATTTTGTAGCCTGGAAATATGCTTCTGTCAACAACAGAAACCAAAACTCTTTTGAAAATTACCGACTTTGGTTTGAGTTTTCTGCTGATGGGCTATGAAGAAGTGATGAAGACTGTGTGCGGTACATTATTCTACATAGCCCCAGAAATTTTGAATCCTACCATCAAGGAATACAATAGTCAGGTGGATATTTGGAGTTTGGGAGTGATTTTGTTTTATATGCTTTCCAAACAACTACCATTTCAGTGAGTAGAGATCTGAAATATATTTTAAGTTTAAAACATATTAATTGAATTACTATGCCCATGGCAAAACTAATAAAGTGAGAAAGCAAATGAATTGCCATCCGAAACTATGTGTATTCATATACTATACTGTGTATTATATTGTTTTTAGCATAGTATAAGACTTTTATTATAGTATAGTAGTATATACTACTACTACTATAGATCAAACTTTCTAAATTATTGAACAAGTTCGTATTTTTTTTAAGTTTATCATTAATTTTAGGTCAAACGACAGAGCTAGCCTAGCCAGGCTTATAATTAATGGAAAGTATAGCATGAAAGACCCCATCTGGTATGAAATATCATTTCAAGCTAAAGACTTGATTGCAAAAATGCTGAAAGTCAATCCAAAGGAGAGAATCAACATCCACGACATTTTGAGTCATTCCTGGATTGAGAAGGTATTACATTTTCTTATATTAAAAATTTTTGCATTTGGAATCAATATAAAAAATAGCGAATTTATTTTTGGAAAAATGTTTACAGTTAGTTGTTGACAGAAAGGCCTCTCAGAAAATGTTTAATGAATCAATTACCAAAAAGTAGTAATAAAATTTATTGGCAGTAAATTTTTAGTGCAGAGAATATAATTTTCTACATATTTTCATCAACCTTCTGAAAAGTCAAAATTTATTATAAAATTCCTATGTAGCTGTTACTAGATGGTAGGAGATCATTATGAAAAATGAGAAAACTTTCTATGTTTATTATAATTATTTGAAAATGTCGTCCTATAGGACGAAACTGTAGTAACAAGATTAGTTACGAATAAATGTGGTAAAAGTTTATTGTAATTGTTTGAAAGTGTCCTTATAGGACGAAATTGTATAAGTGTAAGGGTGGATAACTGAATCTACCACTAGAAGTTTCAGTATTATTGAGAATGTTTACTTATATTGGAATAAAACAACATAAAATTGATGTTTTTGGGCTCTGGTTTCAACATATAATTGAACCTCTCGAATTCTAAACACAACAAAGTAGTTTGAGAAATACTAAAAGGACTTATAGGAAACCAAATCTGTTCCAGTAAAAAAATGAACTGAATATTCAAAAATATTGAAGGATGATTCATAACAAAGCATCTGTCATGATCTAGATTGTGTACCCTGGTCTTTTCATCTAAAAAGAGTTTTCTTATTTCTACATATCAAAGATAAATGAGGGTCTCGACAAGGGTATGTTTCAGAGCTAAGCTCGAAAAACAACCGCTGGATGAGAATTGTCTTTCTGTCTCTTTCTGCAGCTTTCACTGCAAATTGGCAGACGATACCAGAGCCCACCAAAGCCCCACAAAGTGAATCAAACGTTACTCTTGATTTAATGTCTTATCTAAAAAAATTGTAATTGGAACTTCCAACACTAAAAACTCCTGTTAATTCTCACTTCCCACACATAATGTACAATTAACATTATTAAATTCACAGTCTCCGGAACAATTCTCTAAATTCATTAGAATTAGAAAGCTTAAACCTTTCTTTCCCAAAAATTAATCTCTCTTAAAATATCTGAAAAGTCTTGGAAATGTTTAACATAACTACATGTTTTGGAATTAATCCACTTTTTTTTTAATATTAGAAATAATGTAACTTTATTTTTTCAAGCCTCTGATAGTTCGAACAAAAGAAATTTTGGAAGATGGTTCAGATGTGGACCAAATTCAAATAAGCATATTATATTACTCTCCAAAAATAATTCTAGTTAGTGAGGCTAGAATAACTAGTGGAATTGATTCAGAGATCAAATTGAGAGGGGTAATAAGGCCATTTTCAAGTAACTGGTTACTTGAAAATGGCCATATAAGCCGAAACCGGTCGTAACGAATAAATAAACACAGTAGAAACTAGACAAAAGTATTTTCTTTATTCTATATTCAACACGAATTTCTACAAAATTAACAAGTCATCAATCGAACAAGTTACACGTATTTTATAGATTTTTTGGTCTTCTCTATTCCTATTTCATTTGGTCAGGCCAAAATGCACAGAAATCATGGTGTTTCTACCAATTTGCTTTTCTTTTCTCAAACACTTTCGACACGGAGAATCAGATTCAAAGTCAAAATATGCTTTATTGTCTGAAGATTCATATCTTATTAACAGAGCTTGGTTAAAATAATAAAAAAAAACAATAAAATTACACATATCAGCTATCGCTTTCAGATAAAACTATACACTATAAAATAATATACACTGCCAGTGTGTTGAATGAAATTTTAAAGTAGATATTGAATATATGTATATACAACAAAAAAAAAAGGAATAAAGATAACAAAAAAACTCTGATGAACTATAATTAGCTCTCTCACAAAAAAATCCTTCAACAAAACTTCCTGTTATGGCATATGCGTCTTTCATATGGGATGGAAAGTGATTGAATATTTTGAACTCATTCTACGTGAAAGAGATTGGTTCAAGATTGTACACTTGTTCATAGAAGGTGCAAGAATCAAATGTTCAGACCTTTAATTTATGGAATAAATAGGATAAAAAAACAATATTTTACTTACTATTAGTATATCTAATTTTAAATATCATTTAAGCGGTGAATTGGCACGGTGATAGTGCGCCCGACTGAAGGTCGAAAGGGTGCGAGTTCGATATCCACTTCCATTGGGTATTTTTCTCGAGAAAATTTATCTAGTTGAATTTGGGATGACTGGTGCAAAGTTACATGGCTGCGAATAGCCATGACGCTTCCTAAGTGGCTAACATTACCCAGCCAACAATAAATACTTTAAACATTATCAGCAACGTAGCCAAAGGGTACGTTTCAAGTCTGAAGTTTCGTCTGAGTTAGATAATGATGTTGACATTCCACATGGAAGTGTTTTGGGCCCATTATTGTTCCTATTATACATTAATGATATTAACCTCTTTGCTGATGATACCTTAATTGCTTGTAGTGACGTCTGCCTAGATAGGGATATTCAAAAAATGAATAATGTTTTACAATCAATTAGCAAGTATTTGAGTTTGAATAAATTGAAATTGAATGCGTCTAAAAGTCAGGCTATGATATTCACAAGTAAATACAAATATGATACCATTAATATTAATAGCCTTAACCTAAACATCAATAATGAACAAATTGAAATTGTATCGAATATCAAGTATTTGGGCTTCCAGTTGGAT
>WOGN01010078.1:0-10547 GCA_015342105.1 Leptinotarsa texana | reverse complement strand
GTACATCATAAGTACAATGATTTTCAGGAAAAATAAAAAAGCACCCCAACAATAGTATACAGAGGGACACATTTTGACATATTCACATTTGATCTAACTTTCTATATCGCACCTCCAGATTATGTCGCCAATTTGTTAATGGATCAATTGTTTTGCATTATCAGATGTTCCATGACGAACAGATTCCAACAAAGTAGAATGGTCTGAAGCTCATAGTTTAGAAGCTGAAAAGTATTTGAGTTGAAAACGAGCCACACTGAAAGAACTTGTATACAATTTATTACCTTGGTTTCATAGGTGTGAAGTGTTCTTCAAAAAAGTCTTATTTTTGCCTAGTTGAGTTTGAATTCGAGATTCTCTACATTTTGTATTTGTCATTCTACAATAACGATTACCTACTAGGTGAAGTTACAATTGGTGTTTCTATTTTTGTGACTTTTTGAAGAGCAATGGTTTATACGCTTCGAGAACGGATTGAAATAGTGAGTCTGTAATACCAGAATGGAAATAGTGCTAGAGCTACTGCCCGAATGTTCGTTGATAATCATCAGGAGGAAATGTAAGACACGAATACATTTCGGAAACATTGTTCAAATTCATGGAAACTGGATCTGTTAACAATAAAAAGCATGACCGCATAAATGTATAACAAATTTTTTGTGAAAATCGAAGTAAGTGCTCGAAAACACTCGAAATATTGACAGTGGCATACGATGATTGTACTCTGTGTCAGAAAAATGTACACAAGTGGTACATGCTTGTCACAGAAGCTCGAGAAAATGTGAATGACAACGTTCGCCCTGTACTTCCCACCACATCATCAACTGATACAAATGTTGAATAAGTGAAGTATTATGGAGAATCGTCAAATCACTAATAGAGAAATTGCTGAGGATGTCAGCATATCGGTTGGCTCATGCCATGCAATTTTTTCGGAAGTTTTGGCATTAAGCGTGTGCCAGCGAAGTTTGTTCTAAAATTACTGAATTTTACCCAATAAACCGTCGCATGCGAATCACTCATCAATTGTTGAATGGCGTCAACGACGATCCAGATTTGTTCAAAAGAGTCACAACTGATGACGAATTATGTGTATATGGTTATGACATTGAAACCAATCGTCCAATCGTCCTAATGTAAGAGCCCACAAGGGACAAGACCAATAAAATCACGCCAAGTTCGATCAAATGTCAAAGTTATGCTCACTGTTTTCTTCGATGATCGTAGTGTAATGCATCCGGATTTCTTGCCACATGGTCATACAGTCAATGAGGAATTTATCTTGAAGTAAAGTGCCGCTTGCTTAAAAGCAATACAAAGGAAACATTCGGTATTAGGGACTCGTCATTGCACCTTCCAGGAAGGTGGACGGATCACTGGGAGACATCTCCTTTATATCGGCCGAAACTCGCCGAACACACACTCGCTTATTGACGATAACTCCGGGCACTGGCACAGGAGATGCTTACTAGTCTCATCTTCCTGTTAACCATCCTGCATAAAGGTGTGCCCACTAGCGCCATATTATGGAGATGTTTCCTTAGTTGACAGTGGCCATTCAGAAATCCTACTATTAGGCGTAGATTTTTTCTGGTCATCGCCAGATATTTCTTCAGCGCCGGCTTCCCAGTGTCGCCCAAGGTGATCCTGGTGAGATTACATCTTTTGATTCCATCCCATCTCTTTAGGGATTGAGCATGAGTGTAACATTTTACTAGTTCCGCAATTGTCGAAGTCATCAGGCCGTACGTGCCACTGGGTCCTAAAATTCTAAGTCCAGCCACTTCTTTGGCTGAAGAGTCGGCAATGCGATTATCTTTACTCCTGTCGTACCCTTTAACCCACCTCAGGATAATATTATTAGGCTTTGACTAAATCTTGGTGACACTCTTGTACTAGCCGTGAGGTTGTACGTTGTCTGCTCAAGGCTACTAGGGCTTTTCTGCTGTCAGTGCAGATTGTTATGTTTTTACCAGAATTTTTTTCTTGGTTATTTTTTTTGTGGCGATTGAGATACCAGCCAGTTCTGTTTGGACCACGTTGGCATTTCTTTCCATTCCCCACTTAATCCTTAGGCTAAGTGATCTGAAGTACACTCCACATCCTGAGCCTTCTTTGGTTTTTGAGCCGTCTGTATAAATCCGTATTGCATTTGTATCAACTGACTCTGTGTTCTGCTCAATTTGTATTTTATAGGGTTTATTAAACACAAACATGGGTTCAGTCGCATCACTTGTTGCCTGCAGCGGAGGTTGCGCAGTAAGCGCTTCCCATCATAGACCCAGCCTCAATTGACCAATTCCTTCTTCGAGGTTTACACCAGCCACGCGCAATCGTACCATGACCATTAACGCAACCTACTTAACCTACAGATCCAGAGGGGTCAGACTCACATTCTTTACATATTTAAATGAAATTTCTAATTATCATTTTTGCGTGAAACTTGTCAAAAGTCGAAATTGAAACGTCACTGCTTTAAAAAACAAAAGGTGTTGCTATAGTTTGTTGCTATAGTTTTAGATGCACCCGTATGGATGAGGCAGAAATCATCATATTGAAGTAATATTTTGTGAAACAGCTCTAGTTATCTAACAATTGTTTTTTTTTGTTAAACTGAAAGGGAATAGTACCAATTCGCAATTGGTGACAGTCCAAGAAGGACCACCCAAGAATCTTTACTTGGCTGTAGTTGACAATGTTTCTCATTCAGAATAGTAGGTTTGGATTTTTGTTATCTGAAATTTTTTTTGCAGATTATAAATCCAAGAAAAAAAATTTCAGTGGAATTTCAGAAACGGTGATCAGATTTTATGTATTTGGGTTTGTGATTCAGATATTACCAAAAATATAATAAGCACTCTCAAACTGTCGAAATCAATAGATAACATATATTCACTTAGATTCATGAAGTTGTATCGAAAAACACAATATCTACTTTAATATGTGTCATTTTCACCTAACTCAAAACCCTGAAAAATTTTTCGTGTTCTAAAATCTCTAACGAAATCCGTTTCCTTGAGAGAAAAACAAAATGGAAGGTCATGAAAGTAAGCTGAATGAATTCATTTTCTCTTTGGGATGAATTTAAATTCAAATGTTATCCTCGCTCCAACCTAATCCCGCACCTGAACGATGTGAAAGAGCATGTATGTGATGTAAAATTCTCCAGATAAAAGCGACACTTACGAGGGCTTGATTTAGAAGCGTACTCGTAACTAACCCGATCATTTCGATTAGCCCATTTAGAATTCTTCAGTATTATGTAATGTGATGAAAAATAACTGACTTTTCTTGTGTTGAGTTTCTGGGGATTTTGACTTTTGTAGAAGAAGTCATTGTATGGGAAAACACGAGTTGGTTTTTTGAATACATTATGGCTTTTCATCAAGTATCGGCCGATTCCATCATATGACTTTTGTGAAGCTACCTTTTGAGGTAGTAGAGTATTATTGATCTGGTATAGCAAATATAACCATTGGTATACTTGTTTAGTTTGGTTCGAAATCTCTATAGTCAGTTTAAATGTCTACCAATAATCCAGTTGTCAATCTATATGCAATTAAGTTTTATGCCACAAAGTATTTTATTTCGTTCTGCTTCCCTTGAGGGACATTCGGTGTTATCAAACTCTTGACAAGAGTTCAATAGGAAATCTAGCTGAAGTTATTTTCAAACTCTAGCTAGATTCAGTTAAGAAATATGACTAGTAAATTTTCTACTCAAACTTAAGTTACATTTGAACTCTAGCAAGGGGAAATCCTGGACTCCAACTAGATTTAGTTGAACACTAGCTCAACTGTATCATGAACACTAGATTAAGGAAATCTAGAGTTTAGCCTACGTAGTCATTTTTATGTAATACAATAAGCATTCGACTTTTACCTGCTCTCAACCCTACAACTATGGACCAGATAAAGGTTGAGGAAACCATGTCATGAATGGAAAGGATAAATGTAGAGCATTGATCATGAATCCATAACCAACCCAAATTACACAAAACCAATTTTCCGATTAGACCTTTGGTGTCGTTTGTGAGGCACCTACCAGGAATCCTTATGAAATTGATTCAAACGTATACCAATTTCAAGCTGAGATTCAGTATGAATAACACTTATCAATTAGTGATTTGATTAATATCGTTTGATGTCCACAATTCATTTCCCAATATTCCGTCAATTGAAACAATTGGACTGGTTGAGCGTCTCATAGACAAAATCCTCGTGAATCCACTGCTAAAACAAAAAACTTCAGATTTGCTAACTATTTGTATACCTCAAAATCATTTTCAATTTGATAAAAAAATGTGTTGATGCGGTAAAGACTAATAACGGAGGAGTCTAGAATCCTTTGCTGGCTGAAAGTTTCATGGATAATAGGAGTATGAAATCCATAATAATCAGTTAACTAATAATTTCTTCTGCTGATACAGATACGCAGATGATAGCTTAGTCTGTTTTACTGGTACAGATAGGCAAGTAGGCTAGTTCGTTGAATATGTCAATTCCGTCCACCCGTCAATAAAATCCACTGCTGAAAGAGAGCAAAAAATGAAGTTGCTCTTCATGAGATTAATCAGCGATAAATGCATGATTGAATTCTGCGAATCAATTGTATTCAGTCGTTTCTGATGTTCCGTTACCAAAAGTTGAACCAAAGTCTTCCTTTACATTTGTGTCAAGTAAGGCCCCTCTCAAACTAGTAAAAAAATCCAATGTGAACTTTCAAATTCCCCATTTCTACTGTTTTCTCTCAACGAATAGTCAATCATTGTGAATTACTAAAAAGAACAATCTTTGGACCACATCCCTAGTCAATTCCTGCTGCACATTGATTACAGTGATCTCTGACGTAACTGGACATCCAATATTTCTCTTCCTCCAATACTTCTTCATTAGTCTTTGTAGCATTCACCATCTCCTTACGACTGATTCTTTTTTACTTCCAGTAAATTCTTGAAACACGACAGGCAGACAACCACTAGGTAATAAGTTTCTCATTTGCTGCATCCAAACCAATATGCACACCGTAAAGGACACTTTTTGGCTTTTATTTCTCCATGTGTATACAAAAAATCATAAGAAAGGAAAGGAGAAAGCAATAAAGACTTTTTCAGAAACCAATCTCTCCTGAAAGATTCCCTCTTCAATTCAATATGTATAATATATCGGTAATTTTTTTTCTGTCCTCTTGTTTTTCCGGTAAACTTCTATAAGCTGCAAACATAGAGACCAAACTCACATCAAGCAACATTTCACTTCCAAAATATTAACATAGTTTGACTACCAATGATACACGAATATTCTGGGTTGGGTTAATTGTGCCTGTATTTCCCTTCCTCATTAAGTTTCCCATGTTCTTCACTGTTCTGAAATCCGCGGTTGGATATGAATAGGAAATATAACACAATCCTAATCTCTGTGTGAATGATTTGTGAATAGGAACGTTCATTAGGAAATATAACAAATTGTTGTGCTGAATTACTTCCAAATTTAATCAACCTCTGCGCACAAGTACTTTAATGAAAATTTCATGTTGTTTACTGGATTAAGAAGCTTGAATGAAATGAATCATTGTTCTCGTGAAAATTATTCTCATCCACTTTCATAACTCAGTGTTACTCAAGAGTTACTTTATAAATTATTTTACCTTCAGAAGAAATTGATCCAGTTATATCATTATTTTTTATGGAAGATAATTAGATTTTATACAGAGTGGCCAAACGGAAGCGAAACAGAAATAAAATAGAAGAGAATATAATAGAAATTTAGTTATACTGAACAAACAAAATGATTTCCATTTACATGACACAGTTTTTTTAAATTTCCTTACATATAGTAATGTAATAACCATTGATACAGTCGAGAGCGATAGCAATATAAAACAATAAATAATAAATTGACCGCAAAAATTTCAAAGACATTTGAGCATTCGAAGAAGTCGTCCCTCTATAATACTGAATATATCCAGTACACAGTTCCTCACCATTTTGTTAACGGTTTCGACACATTGTTGAAGAGGAGACAAATTATATTGAAGAATGTAGCCGTTACTACGTCCTACAAGGAAAATGTCCTTATAGGACGAAACTGCAATAACGTTAGTTACAAATAAAAGTGGTAAAATACATGGAAAGTTTCAATTCTCTTTTCTTCATTGGAAGACAAATTGTTTGAGACACGACATAAACTGTCTCTTCTTCTCAGTCTAACGTCAGGTATAATGAATTTCAGGTACTTTCAGTTTCCTAAGAACGTTAGAAACAAAAATCACTTCCGAGGACTCACGGCGGTCTTTCAATGGTTGCATATTAAATTCTTGTAATTGGCTACAAAACGATATGAATAAAGGCCAGACATTGTGCAAGTTCTTAATAATCATTTCTGGGCTTTTTCTATGGTATCAGAATATAAAAAGGTCTCTGGATTCCAAATGACACAACCATATTTCAGCTTAGAATGAAAAGTAAACTTAAAGACTAACAAACAAGTATCGCGATTGAATTCACGGCTAGATCTTAAGACAAAGCCCATTTTTCTCTAACATGCAGATACTACGTATGTGCCGAGAGAAACTGAACACTCCAGTAAAATTGAGAAATCTTTCATCTCATTGATTCTCTGTAAATTGGTGTGATTAACGAAATAGTCCTTGATAGTGGGTGAATTCCTTATTATTTTGCATTCAGCTTCGTTGAGAGATAGGTCAGATACTGAAAAGTAAGTAAATAGATTATTGAGATCATATTGAAGCATATCAGATTCTTTTTCGCTTTCGATTCTCCTAAAAAGCTTGAGATCATCGGCATACGGGAGAAATCGAGAATGCCCGATATACCGAGAAATGTCATTAACAAATAACACGAAAAGGAGAGGTCACAAAATCGAGCCCTGCGGAACTCCCGAAGTAGCGGTAAATTTGATGGAAGATACGTTGTTGAACTGTACGAACTTTATTCTGTTGTATAGATAGCAGTGGAAGAAATCAAGTGTGTTGTTTGTAAAACCGAATGATTTTAATTTCAGGATCAAAACCTCGTGGTTAACTCTGTCGATTGTTTTGGCCAGGTCAGTGTATATAACGTATATTTGATAGCCATTTTTTATTCCATCCGTAACAAAGTTACGTCAGTGGTTGTTTTAACAAGTCACGCTATTAGTGAAAGTTGATTTTGAGAAAATAGCAAAACCGTCTACAATCTCCTCATCATTGAATAATTCATCATCATCATAAGTGAATCTGTTAGCAACAGCACAGTTTTTTCGACGTTCCTTGATATAAGCCCGGAATTTTTTGGGATCGCTCTGCAAGTCTTCCTCTATTTCTTTTATATAGGATTTATAACACAAATTATGCGAATGTTTCACGTCCATTCTGAAACCGTTGTTTTTTTTGTTTCATAATAATATTTTTTTTTTAATTTTTCATTTATTTTGAAAAAGTGTTCTTTCAATTCAATTTTGTGCACGAATTCTTTTGGGAACCATGCATTTCTCAAAAACAGTCTTCAGGCTATCATAGAAACTATCTACTCATCCGTCGACATTATCCATACATAGATATTTATCCACGAAAGTTGAGATACCATTCTGTAAAGCTACACAAAGTTTCCCCGCCTGAAGTCAAAGATAGTAACGTGCTCACCTTCAGACGATTCGGTTACGTGTTGAAAACTGACAGTAAACATTATTTCGAGAGCAGGATGGTAGTTATCCAACCGCACTAAGGGCGTTTCACATTCGCTCACAGGCGCTCGCCCAGTAATATTTGCTAATATCAAGTCTGAAGTATTGGAGCCATTAGAGATATCATTTATGGAATAAAGATCATACTCACACGTGATGGAATGGATTAATCTCGCTTTTGATGATCCGTTTCTCAAGTTATTTTTCGGATTAGTTATTTCAAAGACGTTGAAGTCACCCTCTATAACAACAACTTTTCGGTGGCGTTGAGCTCATTACACTTTTTCAGGGAATCAGAAAACCGTTGAATTCGCTCCCGATGTTATGTACACACAACACATCGTGACGTCAAGATTTTTTATAGAGATGTTGACAGATAACCGCTGAAAATTGGTATTCAAACTCTAAGAGATAAATACTGGTTTGAATTTGGCATCAATACAGCACCACCTGCAAGAACCCATCAATTTCAAAATGGAAGGGGACACACTTTTTTCAGTATTTTCGACTTGGCCACTTGTTTAATGCTTTAAAGCATTTGAATTTCGCCACAATTCCATAATACATGAGAAAATCGCATTCTAGAAAAGACGAAATTTTCTCATAAGCGGTAGATCGTCAATAAAATCAGAACGATTACCGGATGTTGGATGTATTCTGCAGTCTGTAGGAATTACTCAACTGATTTCGAAAAAGTACTTCTACTGTACGAAAAGCTCCTGCAGAAATGTTTTCTTTGAGGAAACTTTCAATACACATAATATAATGACGTCAGATTATAAGCCAGGGAGGTAGTTTTTTTCCGACAGGAATTTTCCAGAGCCTACACTGTACGAATAATCAGAGAGGCAAACGTTTCGAAATTCTGAACAAAATATAGAAGTTTTTGGATCAATAGAATATCACTAATGCGCTTGAGATGATAAATTTCATCTTTGAAGCCTCCACACAAAACGAACACATTACTTTTCCGCCATTTTAGAGCTATAAGCGACAATCTAGAAACTAAATTATATTCCTAACAAATATATTTCATTGTGAGAGTTGTCGGGCCTTTTGACGTAGAGCAGAATTTACTGCATGAATTATTACTATAAATTACGTGACTTTAGCATCACCTTCTGCTCCAGGTTACGAAACGAAACGTGGAAGTGAGGGATAACCTGAAAATTTCTGAAAACCAGAAGTAAGATTTGTGTGGTCTTTATCATGATTGTGAATTTCTCGAGCTCGTTCGAATCTTATGATAATTCTCTATATGAAAAGCGGTAACAATTGAACACAAGCACGTTTCTCTTCTTTGTGTTTTTACTTTTAGTTGCATCGGGGGTAATATTTTTTCAGATATGAATTCGAATCAATCACTTCGCGTCTGTCTGCATGTTCGTCTGTCTAAATGCGAGAAATTCAATAACTATTCGATGGATTTTTCATGGTTTTCACCAATGGACGAAGTGATTCTAGGGGATATATCGTGATTGAATTCACAGCTAGATCTTAAGGCAAAGCTCATTTTTCTACAACATTCAGATACTAAGTATTCAATGTGCCGAGAGAAACTGAACATACCACTAAAATTGATCCAGAGATCTTTCATCTCATTAATTCTCTGTAAATTGATGTAATTAATGTGAATAATGAAATAATCCTTGGTAGTGGGTGACTTCCTTTATGTGAAACACATTATTTTGCATTTAGCTTCGTTGAGAGATAGGTTAGATAATTCTCCATATGAATATCGGTTACAATTGAACGCAAGCACGTTTCTCTTCTTTGTGTTTTTACTTTGCATCGGGGGTAATATTTTCTCAGATATGAATTCAAATCAATCACTTCGTGTCTGTCTGCATGTCCGTCTGTCCGCGAGAAATGGTTTTCACTAATGGACGAAGTGATTCTAGAGGAAGGTTCATTTGTAAAATTCATCAGCATCAATGTTTCGCATAAATTTGGTGAAATGTGCCGATGTTATCCATTTGGGTGGTGGTAATAACTGTGCAAAGTTTTATCAAAAACTTTGCCTGTATTCGTGTGAAGCAATCAAACATTTTGGAAGATCTCAACAGCTCAATTCTGTATAAAATTTTTGTTTTCTGTTATATTACTTATGATGCACTGTTTGGAACCATTGGTGTAATAATGAATATTACTGGAGTTTTTTCCCAACACCAAATCGTTATTTTTGAAACCTCTGCACGTGTTTCGATCACCAAGTGATCATCTTCAAGAGAAAGATTAAACTGAAGATGATTACCTCGACACGTGTCGAGGTGTTAAAAATAACGATTTGTTGTTGGGAAAAAACTCCAGTAATATTCCTGTTATACTATTTGAATTCGTAGTCATTTGAAGTGAAAATAAAATTATTCATTTTCAATTGTTGAAAAAACTCTTCATATAATATGCGTTACAAAAACAGTATCAGGTTATAATATGATAACTATGACACCAACTTTGTAATAGTTTAAAATTGATATAATGATGAAGTGAATACAGCACCTGAAAAAAAACATAGATACAACAATAATAATAATAATAACTTCCCCCGACAACAAGGGGGCCGTGGACTTTTGAGTTTGGAGTGTCTGCATGACAGAATGGTGCTGGATTCAGCATGTAAAATCGTCAGGAGTTCGGATCCCCTTCTCTGCATGGTCCGTAACCATGAGAGAGCTGGAATTGGTGCATTTCTTTTTAGGGCAGCTGCCCGAGCAGCTAATGAACTCGGTATAGTTTTCGACACTGAACGAGGTGACCACAACTCTGTCACCGAGTTGGAATCTGTTCAACAAAAAGCTCAGATAAAAGGCGCAGAGATCACCTTACTTCTGCGGAAACACAAGGATAAGCCAATGCATGGGGTCT